>CAKAOI010027125.1:67210-136215 GCA_916701655.1 Sebastiscus albofasciatus
TGGGTACCCACAAGTCTCCCCTTTACAGACATGCCCACTTTATGATAATCACATGCAGTTTGGGGCAAGTCATAGTCAAGTCAGCACACTGACACACTGACAGCTGTTGTTGCCTGTTGGGTTGCAGTTTGCCATGTTATGATTTGAGCATATTTTCTATGCTAAATACAGTACCTGTGAGGGTTTCTGGACAATATTAGTCATTGTTTTGTGTTGTTAATTGATTTCCAATGATAAATATATACATACATTTGCATAAAACAAGCATATTTGCGCACTCCTATGTTGATAAGAGTATTGAATAATTGACAAATCACCCTTTAAGGTACATTTTAAACAGATAAAAAATGTGCGATTAATTTTCAATTATTAATTAAATATTTTGATTGATGGGGAGCCACTATAGCTCACATGGTAGAGCGGGCATCCCATATACCCCCAATATACACACACAAAATAAAAAAAATAAACAAGATTCTACTGTGCTCATTTAGTCCACGATTTTCAAAACTTTGTGCCGTACCTCTCCACCATGTGCGTCTGATCCAGGGACAGTCCATCAATGGCAGTACACTCGGGGCACTTGAACTTCTTCCTGGGGGTCACCTAAACAGAAGCAGAACAAAGTCACACCAGTAACGTCAGCTCACTTTAACTGTTCGTTAAACCCGAGCAGCCCAGACAGACGCTAATAAACTGTCCAGTCTGATGAAATAACTCAGTGACATCCTACAAAAACTTTCGTTAAGTACAGTGAGTGGAAAAAAAATGTCAGTGGAGTTGGAGAGATACTATGTGATGTATGGCTTTCCTCTGTCTAACCTCCAACGCATCTACACCCCCGCCACATGCCTGCAACCCAACGCTCTGAACCTGTGAATGTATGTGTGTGTAGAAGAAAACAATAGACACCGAGCGAGGAGGACAGAATGGGTTGGAGAGGAGAGGAGAGGTTGGGTGTTTTCTGAAGGAGCCTGATGGAGATATGGTGGGAGGAGGGAGCGCGGGTGCAGGCGTAGGGGAAGTGTGCAGCTTGTGATTTGATGGCAGGGTGTGCGTGAGCCCCGGTGAGCTTAGGAAAACATACTCAGAGGGGGGAGTGCCAGTGAGTGACACCCAGATAAGGGAGGTTAAGGCTGGGCTTTAGTTCGGGCCCCTGCACCTGGGCACAGTCAGCATGACGGGGAGGGGGAGAGGCGGTGAAGTCGAAGGGTGAGAGCTGATCAAACCCAGAGATGCTGGTCCGCTCTGTCAGGCTTCAGCCTCCCCCTGGAAGCTTAAAGCAACTAGGCCAGTCAGAGCGTACCGCTACGAACGTACCTTTATGGGGGCTTTGCCCGTGATGTTAGCCACCAGGAAGTTCATGGCAATATCTTCACAGTTCATGTGAGCATCCACCCAGTTCTTGATGTCTCCTGGCATCTTGTACGTGTACAAATAGTTGAAGTACTGCAATGGAAACGGATTCACGACAAACAAATGATTACTAGGTGTCGTATAGATATACTGCAGACTCATTATGTACAATAATGCAGACACTGTTTGACATGGTGACCCAAGAGTATGTAGGAGGAACCGCTGCACTAGAATCTGCTTTGAACTTAAGTGAGTGTGTGAGCTTTTAAGTAGAAGCGAGATAACCTCGCTCTACCTATGACACTCTGCTCGTCTATCACTGTAATCTTCTTGCCTGAAATCCTACACAAAACAGAGGTCTACAGGAAATTCTAAAATCCTTACTACAAACTTTGGTTTTTATTCAATTTCCAGATCTTATGGACAATTTCCTTTCCAATCATTACTAAAAGCAAAAAAACCTAACATCCATGAGTAGCTCTAAGGGGAAACGGGTGTGAAAGAGAGCAGACAAAACGACTTCATTTCAGGCTTTTTCCCTGGTCACCTTGTGGTAGAAGGCAGCTCCAGTTAGAACCATGGAGACCTCGTTGGTCCACTCCGACTCATACTTCCACTTCCCCATTTCATGGTCCCAGAGGTGCAGCCGGCCTGGGTAGCCCACCAGCCTGTCTGGGAACTCCCTCCATACCTGAAGCAGGACAGGAAACAGATTGTCAACTATTTTCACGTGGATTGAACTAAAAGGTGAGAACTGATGGCGGATATTGAAACATGAATGATTAAGGGGAGTTCTAAAGAGAGTTTAAGGATTACCAAAAAATCACAACCGAGAGTCAAATTAACATATTTTCTAGATAGAAGCAGCTTTTTTGATTGGCTGAATATCTCCGGCTTGACACCAGCAGCCAGTCTGATATCTGGTTAGACAGACAGCTCCTCTATCCTGCCTGTAATTCCATGTAATTATCCTTAAACTGAGCACAATTTTATTAAATGGCTTCTAAATGGATTCAGGTGAGTGTGCCGGGCTAAGTGGGGCCCGGCAGGTATGTGGGCATGGAAAGCATCAGCTCTAGACCTGTCATCATTCCTCACACATCAAACACATTCGGCAGGCAGTCAAATCCCCAACTAGAGCAGAATGAGACTGTAATCCCCCTGAATGACTTTAAACTCTGGGATCAACTTGAAATGGTTCCCTGCAATACGTGCCGTCGGAGAAAAGATGGGAAAGTATGGTCAAGGTTAAGTTTTTTTTTTTGGTTTTCTTTAAAGGGGGTCTTTTCCTCACCTCGTAGCCAAACTGCAGTTCATCAGATGTCAGCATGATGATGTCGTCATCGATCGCTAGCACAGCTTCTGTCTCGATCTCGTCGTAGGGGAAGAAGCGGTTACTCAGCTTGTTCTCTTTGGTTCGCACGACTTTGAGAGGAACGCCGATCTTTGGCCAAAGAGACTCTGCCAAAAGGAAAACAATACAATAATAACAGATAGATACAGAGCTGAAACAATTCAGTCGACTAACCGGTTAAATCCTTAATCCTTGAGATTTCAGTCCTTGTTGAACACCCTATTTACAAGTGGTCAGAGCAAATGTGGTTTTCATCCTACAGGTCCCAGAGTACTGGGGGCAACAAAACAAACTTCTGTTGTTTTAGTAAAGAAGAAATCAGGCAATAATTGGCCCTTTTCCATCATTCTATGAGCAACCGATCTGATTTCATGCTGAATACAGCAGGAGTCTGCCAACAGCAAAAGGAAAAGTAGTAGTTTACCTCTCTCTGCAGTCTGTCGCCTGCAGCTCTTCATCTAACAGCTCACTGTGACTGCTCCTTCCTCTTCCATTACTCCCTGAAATATTTCAAACTGATCCGCTGTCCAACAATGCAGAAAATAATGGGTGTCTTGTTTTGTAGACGCATTTTGGAGGAATGATAGCGGCCAGTGTCGAGCTCACTGACAAACACGTTGCATTTGATAAAAGTCAACTCATGTTTCACCAGTTAAATGGTTTTCATGTGAAGCTGCAGCAGTAGGAAATGTTCGGTTTGCATTAGCAGCCACTTAATACGGCATTTTTTCCGTAAATGTCACCACAGACACTAGTTTGTAATACCGCAAATATATAAATATCGCAATACTATCATCAGTGGGCCATAGGCTCAATCACCATTGTGTTACCTCATTCAGCAACAGACATTTATTTAAATTAAAACAACTGAGATTGCTGTGAGGATGTGCTGGTTATATTTGTCTTGTATGATAGTAAGTTTAGTTTCTTTGTACCGTTGGTCAGACATAATACATTATGTGAAGACACCTTGGGCAACTGTGATGGACATTTTTCACTATTTTCTGACATTTCATTAACCAAGCAATTAATCAATTAATTGAGAAAATAAAGTAAAATTAATAAACTGAAAGTAATTGTTGGTCGCAGCCCTACATAGATACATATATAAAGTATGTGACATTACAATACATTTTTAAGAGTTGAACAAAATACCAAATATGGCCACTATCAGTGTCTAAAGATGGGTGAGAAATTATGATGTCATTTACCACTGACAGACATTTGAAGTCCGTCCTGCCAGTGGAAAACAGTGCTCTGGGAGTTTAACTCCACTGACTCATATCGCTACGCTAACCTCAAGCACGTGCAAATCCAACCGCACTACGATTCTTCACGAGGCAGATCAACAAAGTGTTTTTTCAGGGCAGCATTTCAAACATCTTGGGCAGTGTCCATGGCACGGACTATGGCACAGACAGATCACACAGAATGTGTCCCCTCATTAATGGGCTAACTGGGACCTGGCAGCCTATGAGAAGAGCTCCAGCTCCTGCTAACCACGTCTGAGGTCTCCTGTCAAAAGCTATTGTCAGGAAAACTGCTATGTTAAATGCCCAGAGTTTCGTCTTTCACCCTGTCCATGTTGCTGTCATCCCTTCTTTTATTTCTTAAGTTGGAAAGAGACAGTTGGAGTGAGGGATTTATAGGCTATTATATGAACTTTAAAAACTTTAGTCCTACCTCAGCATGGGTCAAAATGCAGATACTAGATTCATTCTTCTGTGACTTCATAAACTGTATTCAACTAACAAAAACAAAATGCCATGATCTGAAGAATAAGCTCGGGCTTTTATGCCTGCCCCTCTGCATTTACTGTAGCTGTGTGGCAGTTAATCTCAGCTGCTGTATCAAGAGATGACTTATAAAAACAGATACAAACACTGCAAGCAGGTAGAGAACATTTGTTAAACATAATGTAATTTAAGTCTGTTATAAGACTTTCAGAACAGAAAAGGCAATAATGCTATATTGTGTAAAAAAAAAAAAAACAATTTGCTTGGTCTGCATCTTCTTTAAATAAACACAGGAGGAAGCAAAAATAGGAGCTTGTAAACACATCAGATCAAGGCTTGGTGCGAATGGGGAAATGTGCCTTCACATTGGGCTGAGCCCCATGAGTCTGACCTGTCAATGGCCCCTAGTTAATTCTAATAGGTCACAAAGATCCAGCCAGGCGCCGCTGATGCCTCTAATGAAAAGGCGACTCACAGCCACGACGGAGCACTTCAAAGTCGTCTCATTACTTCATTACATTAGCCAACTCTTACAGCAGCGGGACCGATTTAATTCCAGGTCCAGAAACAGTCTTCGTCTGAGTTGAGCAGTCAGTGGGGTAAGGCACGATTAACTGTTGTGTACTTAATTGCCATATTAAGGCAAATAATTAGAGCGCAAGGTGCAATAAATAACAACTAACAAGAGCTAACTATGACACATCTATGATGGACTACAGCTGATGATGAAGAGTAATGAAAGACAGAAACCTAAGTGCATGTACAACTATATCACTTGGAAAGCTTCATGAGCTTTCTTATTTTTGATGAGGATTTGTTACACTCACCCTCAGGAGGACTCTTGTTCTGGTTATTCCACACCACCAGCAGCTTAGCCAAGCTGGGCACCTTAGAGATTTCTGTGATGACCCGGAAGAGACTCTCAACGCGGTCGTAGGTCAGCACCACTGCAGTGAACCCGGGTGCTCTTGGTGGGATAAGTGGCAAGAACAGAGGGCTGTTGACACTGGACCACTTCTACACAAGAGAGGAAACAAAGATAAACACAGGCTGTTTAGGTCACAAACATCTTTTTCCATCCATTTTCATTCATTCTTTTTCATTTCCATGAAAAAGCTACTCTAGAGCTAGCCTCATGTCTTCTGTGTTAACCCCGTCGGTCATGTTTTCCATGATTTAATGTACTATAATAGTGCTTCACTGGACAATGAGGTCACCTGCAGTCATTTCCAGATCATGCTTTTTTATTATGGAGCAAGACTTGTCCAATAATGTCTCTCAGGGGCTAACGGAGGCAGAGCACAGGTTGCCAAAAGCTTCCAGTCAGAGTGCCAAGAAAACGCTGCAGAAGTAGCAGAAAAGGAGGACAAGAAAGACTTTGAGAGTTCGCTGCCCCCTCTTAGTCAATTAGTCGACTAATCGGTCATTTTGGTCTTGATCGACTACGATTTCTTAAGTTGAGTAGTCGTTTTTATGCTTTTTTAATGCTGAATGACTCATTTCCAAGAGCTACATGAGCTGTAAACACAAGCTTTTAAGTGGTGCTTTTGTGTGGAGAAATTCAGTTTTACAGATCTGTCGATTAAATCACCTAATCGATTAGTTGACAAAATTGTATGACTGTTAGTCGACTAAGAATTTCTGTGGTCGAGGACAGCCCAACAAACAAGATAGGTTGGTTACCCTCTTGTATCTACTGTTCTTGTGATGGTATTATGATGGGTATCCTGGGATGTAGGAGAAATTGGGTGGGACAGAGGAGACGAAGGGGGGGGGGGATGGCAACAGGAAGTAGTGGCTATCTATCGTCAATGTGGAACTTGGCTTTTCTTTCATTGCTCCCCTTTAAAACGGCTTGTAAACCCAGGGAGCTGCACTGACTCCAGCTGAGATCAAGTGACACCGTTAAATGAAGGAAACCACAGCAGTTTGCAGATGACACGTGTACTAAATACTACATTTTAAAAGTTACGGTCATTTGAATTACAGTGGCACCAAATCAGGGACAACTAGTGTTAGACTGTGTGCAAACAATAACTGATTTGTTTACAAAAGTTGTTTTCTCCAGTGAAATAAAAAGACAAATCACGTCTTTCATTTACAAGCATGTGCTACTCTGAACACTAGCAAATATAGGAGTTCACTCTTGATAAACTTCATCAAAGGCTCCAAAATTGTTCCACCCTGGTTACAGTGACAATCAGGCAAAAGGGAGCATATCTAACACAGTAAATCTGTGGGCTTCTTGAAGTACATATAAACCCCGTGTCTCTTCTGGGCCCAGGTGGCCACACAGTGATTATGTGGCTCCTTCCACAGCATCAACACAAGTCTGTCAACAGAGACACAGCCACTGCCTTTTACACAACATCAGTCACTCCTCCACCAATAAAAAATCACTTTATTGGCCAGTGGAAACTTCCTTGTGGTCATTCTCACATTGTCAAACAAGCAGAGGGGGAAATAATTAAACTAACACATATACGCAGCGCAGATGCATTTAAACAGAATAAAAGAGGTTAGAGACCACTTAAGTCATTTGTAAAACAGAATAAATTAGATGAAAAGAAAGCCGCAGTTCATCATGTCACCAACAGATCTGAGGGAGTTAATGTGTTTTTTTTATACTTTATATTTACACAAAAAAAAGAAAAAAAAAGAATTTTATTTGGCTATTTGAACTGCTTGAGTAGTTCTTCCTTAATCTTATTAAAAGCAAGATTCAAAGTATTCAAAATGCCTTTATCTGTCTGTCCTATCTGTAGAAATGTTCCCACTGAAACACATATACAGTACATTTTTACATTCAACTTTAAGACATAAGCACATATACTGTAAGTATTACTAATGTACACTGATGCAGAGGCACAGTAGTCGCAGATTAAATCTAATCTTTCAATGTATTGCTGAACGATGTAAACAAAGTTGAAACAAAGATGCTTCATTAGTATTATATTAAATATATTATATACTGTATATACTATATATATGGACAGTGATAAGGTTTCATTATTATCTTGACTCTATTTCAGTCAACTGGATTTCAAAAAAAAATGACTGAGGTTAAAACTGCTGACTTTCAGTTTTAAGGGTATTTTAAGTATTTAGGGCTCCCCCCACTAAGTCGATTAGTTGAGTAATCGGTCGTTTTGGTCTTAGTCAAAGTTTTCTTTAGTCGATTAGTCATGTTTCATGCTGTTTTCATTCTGAATGACTTTCAATTAGTTGACAAAATTGTATGAGTGATAGTCGACTAAGAATTTCTTTGGTTGAGGACAGCCCTACAAGTATTCCCATCCATAGTGGTTGAACAGTGTAGGACTCATACCCTTTTTTACCCTTGGGGGGATTATGTCTAATGCTACTGGATGTTCCCACTACGAGCGACAAAGCAACTAAACAGTCAAGCGCGGCCAGCTATATTGTCGTCAAGCTGCCGTTGAAGTGGTGCTCAAGCGCTCGTTGACGTAGTTATGTCGTTAAATAGCAGTGGGAACTGGCTAACAGCAAGAATACGTTTTTCTTTTTACATTTTCTAGACTGAATGGAACAATGAATTATGGGGAGAGATATAAACATATGATTGGTTGTCGCTTCACTGCGTCATTGGAGCGCATAAAAAAGTTGAGGCCAGCTAAACTTCTTTTGAAAATGACTTGTAGTCTGTTGCTTTGTCGCTTGTAGTGTGAACATAGTATAAAGGCACGGTCACACATGCGCGAATGCAGGCGAGTGACCAATGCCTGTCGAGGCCTGAAAGTTGAATTCCACGCAAATTCGAAGACGCAAATTTTCTACGCACTACTATGTGAATGTTTTTTCGCCCCTTCGCTTGCATTGAATGGAAGTGAACGGGAGTCGAATGTTAATTTTGCGCATGTGTGACTATGTCTTAATATATTTTATAGTACATGGTTGATTAGTGTCAGAATATAAACACCCTCAAAATAAAGTTGAAAGTCAACACTTCAACCTCATAGCAGTTCATTCATTTCAAATCTAATGTGCAGGAGAACTGAGTCAACACTAAAAATGTCCAAATACTTACAGACTGTACTGTTACTTTTAAACAAGATAGTGTTCAAATAAGACTTTCATATGCCTAGGTGCCAATCACTACAACACTTTTTAAACTCTGAGATGCCTTAATTCTTGTAATGTAGAAACCTTACAAGTATGCCCACTACCTACAACTCCAAAACAAAAAGCTGCTTGTCCCTTATTCTGAAACCCCCTCCCCTCCAAAGGCACCAGCAATCCTGGGAAATGTGCTTTCAATTACCAGCCTAAAGACTACAGGAGGAGAGGGGGAAAATGTCTGCCTGATTTATTTAGTGCTCTGTGCAAGTTCTTCTCACCATCCATTCACTGAATCCATCGCAAAAACACTTCATCTCCCATCTCAGGCAGGAATGGCCAAAGGTCTGTATCCTGACACAATTAACCTCCTCTGGGTCTGAACAAACCTTGAGAGCTGAGTGATACTGATAGATTGGACTGGGGGGTTGGACGCTTTGACAAAACATTTTGACACAAGTGGGCAATGTCAAGTGTAACTGCTGATTAACAAGCTACCTGCTCAGAGGAAAACAGGCAACCATGGTGAGCTTGACTGTAAGCCTATTAGTCCTGACTGATAAACAACAGAAAACAACCCTCAGAGCGCTGCTTGTTAACACCAAGGCAACCTGATTGTGACTGCCACCTCTCCTGGGATACCTGTAGACATTTGACAGATGCAAAGACACTATTATGCATCTACACGCATGCTAACATGCACACGCCTCTACCCCACAGGCTGAGGATGGAGGAGACTCTAGATCAGACCGGGCTGATTAACAACTCCTGAGAGATGGTCGCCCAGCCAAGCTGTCTGCAGCCACAAACTCCCACAACCACAGGGATGCTAAACACACACACACACACCATTCTTCCCATCCAGCATACTCTCTACAAACGCATGACTCAGACATGCAGGAACTTATTTTTCACCACAATGGAGGCATCCTCATAGAGCAGAACTGCTGACACAAACTGGCTGCCTCAGAGCTAGCTGGGTGTATACCAAAAACTGTGAAGCGCAGCATGTGTGGCGCTTCAGAAAACGACTGAAGGGATCTACTGTCACTCTGCCACGGAGGCTTTGATTTACAACGCACAGGAGATGTGGCACTGTGAGCATCTGCATGGTCAAAGCTCCATCCTGGATGGGTTTCATTCAGATGTCGGCAATAAAAAGACTTCTACGAATACAACTGAGCGTTTCAGCACAGTGGAGCACACAGACTGTATAGATTATATGGCTGTATGCTGGAAGAGATATAGCTAAATATCAGATACTTCTGAAAGACAACAATGGATGGCAGTAATACAATAATCTTGCTTAATGGCTGAAAGTTACCAATACTTGCAAAAAGCACATCAACATCAAGTCGACACAGTTACATACCACCACAGGTGGATTGTTCCACTGCTCATAAGTTCGTGCAGCATACGGGTAGATGCGGTCATTGATGATCTGGAGCGTTGTCAAGCCAATAGCCTTCATGGAGCTGAAGTAGGCTTCCCAGAACCAGCGTGCCTGTGGACAAATGGAACAGACTTCTTAAAACATTGTGCCCATCAAAACAAAAATGGGGGGGAAAGAGCAACCACAAAACATGCTTAGAGGATCAACATTGCACTACACATTTAACAAAATGTAACTTTCTATTCAACTTTCATAGATATTCACTTAACGGATGAAGACAATGCAGAATTGGATATTTGCATTGACTGATGAAAAACAACATATGTAATAAAAAATGACATTCTTGTCACTCTCAAAACATGCTGCATTCAGGTGCAACAAAGAAAACTGTGTTTTTGTTTCTAGAATTAGTCACCATAATGGAAATGTCAATGAAAAAGTTATTATTCTTTAGTTTTATTATTAATTATTAGTAATAATAATTGACCTTAAAAGGCAGGATGAGTAGGATTTATCAATTTGTAAACACAACATTCAAAGTTGGCCCTTCCTCCATGGCTCAATAACACCATAAGTGCATTCCCCCTGACCGTGGTTAGGGGTGCTCGCCAGCGGCGCCAATCCCAGATTCACACTCGCTTTGTCAGTTTGGCGTTTTGCCTTGCTATATTTGCGTTTATTTCGGCGCCGTGCCCGTCATCTTCGTAGCAATCCTCTTGGATGCGTGCTTACGATCTGGCACCTGGTCGCTACATTTTTATAGAGGTTTATGCCCAGAGACGTCCGAACACGGCAAATTAAGAAAATACAGGTAGAAGGCAGCGTCTGATATTGACACCACCACACACTTCTAGTGGGGTCATAAATGATGATTGAGAGGGATGATTTTTGCATGAGTCTATACATTGCTTTTTTAGGAAAGTCCTACTCATTCTGCCTTTAACTTGAATACGAAAGTATTTCATGAAACTGGTTTGTATTTTTGTTCTTATTTTATGCTGTGGAGTATAGCCACTACATGACAGAAGATAACACCAGTGTGCTGTAAAATCCAGACTTCTCTCCCCGGTCCAAGTCTTTAAAGACGATTTTCTAGCCCTCTCCAGCCTCTTGACCTTCAGCAACTCTTCTTCTGAAGCTCTCTAAAATCGCTTTTGACTGTGCCTGTTTTGCTTCAACAGATCTCTGATGTGAAAAACAGATATGAAGATATGTGTTAAGAGTTCACTTATCACATTGGCTGCTGGAATACACAACTCTAACCGTCCTCCATTCACGGCTCACAAAGATGAAAAAGAATACCTGTATATTGATCTTGTTTAAACTCTGACTATGTTATGGTTGAGATGCAGGAGAAGAATACATTTAAAGAGAAATCAATGAAGATTCTACAGGGTTCATGAACGTTTCCACTTTTTATGCCATGAAACGTGAAAGTTGATTTATAAAGAGTAGTGACGTATGTGTCTAGCCTCCTTCCCTCCTGCAGGCTCCTACTCTAGTTAGAAACTTCAAGGGACAGTTCAGAGATGAGAGAAGCCTATAAGAGTTAATGACGCTTCAAACAACACTGTCTCCTGCCGGGAGGCACTGTGTTACACTGACCCGACTCCACCCCACCAGCTCCTCATTGACCCACAGTTCTGGAGTAGAGGATGTGAAAGATTTGAGTATTTGTGTGTTAAGTCAAGTCAATTGTATTCGATATAGCCCAATATCACAACTTTGCCTCCGGGGGCTTTACAATCTGTACAGCATATGACGCCATCTGTCCTTTGCGACCCGGATAAGAAAAAAATGTAACAAAATTAATGGGAAAAAATGGAAGAAACCTCAGGAAGTGCAGCTGAGGAGGGATCCCAGTTTAAACCACTGAGCTATATTTCTTTCTCCTTCCATTGCAATCCACCAGTGTGCATTATTGGCTAGTTAGTGCCCCAAACATAGTCAATCCTTAATGGCACATAAACATGTGGCATTGCCTATATCACCCAAGTCTGAGTATAAGCACTGGAGCTGTACAACAACACAAAAACAGCATTTATTTTTATAGAGGGGGGTGAGGAGAATCCAAAAAGACTTTCTAATCTCAGGGGGGAATCCCAACGGCCCATAAATCAGCCGGTGATGAAAGTTTCTTTTCCGACCGGGGGGAGGCAGAAAGCAAACTGTGGCGGCCCAAGGGCCCATACCACCACCCTCCACCCTCTCCCAGCGCCTGCAGGAATTTTTATGAGCACAGAAGAAGAGACAACGTTGCAAGAGAGGAAGAGAACCCCTTTAGTCCATCTACCATTTGCAGCATTCAAGCCTATAGTCTACAGGAAGATGTATAGCAGCAAATATAGCAACTCTGACCAACTCAATCTATGAGCTAACCAAAATTTATTTCACCAATAAAAAGAAAATTATGTTTAATGCAGACTGTAATTATATACCTGCTGCAAATATTGAGAAATAATGCAAACAATCTCGAGAGTCAGGTCCAAAATATATTCCTCTGTAAGTCAGACGAAACAGCCGCTCGATGGTACGCTTGGTTTAAGACGAATTATCTTCTCATTTCCTTCTAGTTTAGAGAGTTCCCCAGCAGCTCCCACTCCTTTGTTGTTTTAAAATCATTAAAATAAACGGTCAAAGAGATGATCAAAAACAGTTTATATTACAGTAGTCTAAATCACTTTGTTTAACTCGGAGGAAGTTGTCAAGTGCCTGACAGATGATTCAACCTATAGAGCAGAATTGGAAGCCAGTGAGCTGTGGACAGAACCAGGCAATCATTAGTGTTTCTGACATAATCAAAAACAGCAGTGAAACCGAGTCCGTTTCAAATCATGTGAGCTGCTCACTGGGAATATTGTTTTGCTTAAGATTTATTAGCACTTTACTTTTAACTGACACTTCTATACACACATACAAACACACAACTTGTTAATAATAATAATAACCTGGTCTCCCAGGAGGAAATCAGTCCTTATTAGAAGGGTTAAAATATAAACTAGCAGGACTTTCAGTCTAGAGGATCACGACTGAAGACCACTGCTTTAGCAGTAGGTTTCATGTGGAATTACACAGTCCTGGATTACAGACTGCCCCACTGACACCAGTTCAGTGGTGGAAAGTACATTTACTAAAGTTTTTGAGGTACTCTACTTGAGTATTTCCATTTTATGCTAATTTATACTTCTACTCCAGTACATCTTGATTTTAGTCCGAATCAGAGTGAAATTGATACTTTTGGTTCATTTTCTATTTTTAGTCCGGTTTGGTTTGGTTTCACGTTGCAAAATTTAAAACGGACCAAATTAAAAAAATGAAGTTGCTGAGAGGCGTGTACAGAGCTGCCACTTCTATGCTGATCCTTATATATTAATGCATCAATAATTATAATACAATAATACAATATGTGTCATTCTGAAGCAGGCCTTTCTGCATTATGATTATGAATACTTTTACTTTTGATACTATAAGTATATTTTGATGCTTATATTTATATACATTTGTAGGTAAAATTTTGAATGCAGGACTTTTACTTGTAACAGAGTATTTCTACATTGGTGAGAGATCAGAGTACTTCTTTCACCATTGCACTAGTTTGCGAGGCTCTAAACATTCAGCAGTGCAACAAAGAGGCACGCCGTGGGACTGTTTACACTTTAGATTTCATATTTAGCTTGAGGCAGTGAAGTTCTGACAACTCCTGCATTTGGAAAACAGAATCTGATGGAGGACCTCAGTTGATGGTTCAACGATATCAAATCTGCAACTTGAGATTAAGAAGATTAAGGAGCTGTTATTTCATTTTTTATGGACCAAAAAGCTACAGACACCTGTCATCATCCTGGCTGACTGTTCACTTCTGTCTGAAGGGGTGCATTTAAAAAGATCGGACTGAAGAAAAGCAGACGGCGAATACTGTAAGAGAGAGGAGAGTAGACCGACTTGACATGTTCTATAAATCAGCTGCAGCCAGTGTGCTGTATTGCACGGAGGAGTCCTGGGGGACCAAAAGTTGGGAAGACAGGTAGGATCAACAGATGGAAGGAAAAAGCTGGTTGAAGCTCAATACCAAAGCAGTAGTAGAGGAAAGGATGAGGAGTAAGTTGAACTCCCTCCTCCCATCTTACATATTCTAATTTAAAGGAATAATTTATTTGAACGTGTTAATCTAATAAAAAAAGGTCTGTACTGTACGCGTCCTATTTTGAGGGTATGACCCAAACAATGTTCATGGAAGTCAGTAAACAAACATGAGCTCAGTAGTTTCCATGTTAACATCTCACAGCTGTTTAGTATGTGGCCTTTTAAAATGTGACCTAAATGGATGCTATTACATCATCTCAAATATGAAAATGAGTTCTGCTGATGACTGATGGAAGCTCAACAGTAGTCCATCACAATTTGACCTGATCTCTAATAAGACATGCAACTTAAATCAACCAAATCTGTCCCTGCAGGATGAACTGAAACTGCACTCATTACATAGATGATACTCTGCTATGGTCAAGAACAAAAAGCTATCAATACTCATGTGAATTAAAAACACATTTGACCCTCCAGAAAGGTAATTGATGAATGACAACGAATACTTATTGTAGGACAGTATTGTTTTCTGCCCAAAGGAGCTTAAATTTATCAGCTTTGGTCAATTAACCTTTTAGTATCCCTACAATATCAACCCCAAAAAATCAATGTATGCCAATGAATTTCCGTTGGAGCAGCAGTTTTTTTGTGATCGCAGGTAGTTCTCTGGCCTCCAACTGGAACTATAAACTATAATTTATGTTGACAAAACCTTAAACTATACCTAAAATGTAAAATATAAGTTGTTCATTATATGGTAATTCCTTTTAGGTAAGTATGCATTGTGTATTCCTATTTTTACATTTGTAAGCACAACAGACAGACCACATGGGAACAGACAGTCACACTATGAAAGCAAAGGCTGCTGAGCCCTCTAGTGGCAGAACGAATGAAATACATCAACAACCACATCAAAAAAAGAAATCAATGTTTAAGCTTTTCTAGATTTTCTGCTTTAAGAAATCAGGCTCTCAGCACGCAGAACAATGTTTTCTCACAAAGCCTAGAATTTAAATTAGCCCGTCTTTTACACCAGGGAAGGTGGGGAGTACAGCAGACACTGAATGGTCCCTTAAAACCTTACAGTGCATAGATACTAGTCTAGAAAACACTGTTTAGAGAAAATTTTGATCACCGTTATGTTTCCATAATCTTCAACCGTTGTTTACTGTACTTAAAAAAAACTGACATAAGATTTGTATGATTTGTTTTCAATAATTATTAACTATAGGACATCATACTCTGATGCTTTTAATGTGGGTTTAGAGTGTGGCCTGTGACCATCACCACAAAAAATATATATTATACCTATATTAGAGCAGCAACAATTAATCAATTCATCAATTAGTTGTCAATTATTAAATTAATCGCCACCTATTTTGATAATCGATTTATTGGTTTTAATAGTTTTTTCAGAAAAAAAAAAGTAAAAATGATCTGAATCCAGCTTCTAAAATGTGAATATTTTCTGGTTTCTTTACTCCTCTACAACAATAAATTGAATATCTTTGAGTAGTGGACAAAACAAGACATTTGAGGACGTCATCTTGGGCTTTGGGAAGCACTGATCGACATTTTTCACCATTTTATAGACCAAACAATAACTAAAGAAAATAATAAACCGGTTAATCTACAATGAAAATAATTGTCAGTTGCAGCCCTACCCTGTATCGTGGTATACCATTAGTTTCATCAAACTCATAGTAAAATTACTTCTGTAGAGAAATGTCTCGGACAAGAATGAACTTGCAACCACTTCAATCCATCTGTAAATGGATAACAATATCAGATATGCTACCAAGTTAGCTGTGAGCTATACACAGCAGAAAACCCGCACCCAACCCCCCCATCTCACGAGCAAGTCATGTTTTTGAGCTCGTCTGGTGTAATCCAACCCCAAGCCCGTCTCTGAGCCCTCGGCCTAAAATGTCTGTTTGGCTAGTATAATTAGTAAATGGACTAGAGTTGATACAAGGGAATGAGGAGCAGCTGAACTGCTGCATTTCTCTCAAAGCTGCTTTCACTTATGTTTATTGTGGTTCAATGTAGATATCAAATGGAAAGAGAGCGCGAGCCGTCTTCAGTGCATTTCACTCAAGCTAAAATCAACATAGTGGAGTCCTCTGAAAGCTTTTTAAAATCTAAACTGAGCAAAGGAGGAAATTCAAACTTACAAAAAGTAAAGGTGGTATCCAAATGTCTGTCTTTCGCACATCACATCAAATTTGTTTCGGCTTCCACTGACTTGGTTGGTTGGTTAAGGTATAGGCACATCTCACACATGACATGCAAGTGCTCTAAACCCAGTGACAGCACCTCTGACCACAATGTCAATCGGAGTTCTCAAACAGCAACTCTATGTAAGGCACTTTGAATAAGATTTGCTGAGTACATTGTGACTGTTACCTGTCTTTGCATCTCTTCAACTTGTCTGTGAGGAATACTCTTTAGGATGGTGTACATCTCTGATAGCTTCTCCTCTGGAATAACCACAGATGCCCTGTGCAGAAACAGAAACATTAAATTAGTGAAACGAAAATGGCAGACTGAAATGTCGAACCATTTATTTGTTTTTCAACTGTTCAGTGGCTTAGGCTGACCTTTTCCAGTCGAGTACTTCAGAGAATGGCAGAATGTAGGAGTCCGCGAGGATGACGGGGACACAGCCAGCCTGCAGCACATCACTGAGGGCAGCTTGTCCCAAACGAGCGCCCCGCAAAACCACACAGAACGAAGACTCCTGTAGAGACACATTGGGAGCAAATTGTTGATGGGACGTGTGATTTTGCATTGTATAAGCAAGCTAAAACCAGGCTCTATTGACCCATTTTCACTGCTGGAAAATCCAAAAGAACACCAAATAAACAAAGAACTTTAACTGCATTAGTTTTAGTTCCTGGGTAGGGCTGCACAATAAATCGAAATTTAATCGAAATTGTAATATGGTCTACTGCAATTCTCCTATCGCAGGATGACGAAGAAATTTGTTAAAGGTGAAATGTGAGTCAAAATAACATTCCTATTAAATATTGTGGTGCTGCAGAGATGTCCTGGCCTACGCATCATATTCTACAGACTTAAGAAAACATCTTAGTTTGGTACAGATCTCCCCCCTAAATTAAAAAAAAAAAAAAAAAATACACCATAATCACTTAAGAATCACACAGAATAATGATGTAAAAATGATCATATCCTCTAATATCGCAAATCATATTGGAATATCAGTCAAAAATAATTGCAGTTAGATATTTTTTCAGAATCGTGCAGTCCTATTCCTGGGATGTAATTTCTACCTTCCAAGGAAGCGCTTATGAAAGGATCAGGAACTAGGTTACGCTGAACTGCAGTACTCATCGTTGCTGAGTGGTAAAACAGCCTGAAGCCTGCTCAAACATACAGCATCTATTCTGTCTATAACTAAGCACTGGTTGTTGGTGGTATCAATGTTAGAACTTGGACACATTCAGTAAAGTAGTACATTTAACAACTATAGTGCCTCTATATACGCTTTGAAATAAATAGTTTTTAATGCAGTTGTGCTTCCCACCTGCAGGATCTGTGGGTAGTCATACACCTGCCCCTTGTAGCAGCGTTTTCGTGCGGAGGCGGCACCCTGGGAGAGGTTGCTACACTTGTCCAGGAGGAGCAGTGCTTCTCCATTTTCTTCCTTCAAGCGCTCCAGTTCGGCACGGTACTCTCGGTGGATGGCGGTTTGTGAAGACAGAATGAAGTAGCGCCGTGGCCTGGAGGAAGGGAGACAGGAGATATGCAACTGGTTATCATACTTTATATTGTTGACTATAAATGACTCCTCAATCATGACTAGCTTAAAGACTGTTGATAAACCACAGTTACTTTATTATATTTAAAAGTCCACTTTCTGTAGAGAAGATGCTGATGGATAACTTATGTAAAGTGACTGTGATCTGGTCATGGGTTGAGGTTGAATAGTCTTTTTTGCGTAGGAAGTGAGAGGACCCAGAAATATTTCAGTGTTAAGGAAACGTGCTTCAATGCTTCCTTTCTTATCTCCTTTAGCATAGGGAACACTGGACCATCCTTTACCAAAGGAAAGGAGATAATACCGTCCCACAGTTTCTTGCGGAAGCTAAATTTAAAGCGGTGCATCATTCGGCCGTCAATAACATCCGCCGTTACTGTTTAATTGTACACTATGGATAAACTGAAAACATCCTTCTTGGGAAGTGTAATACTGTTTTGGACAAGAATCCTTACTCCTTACTTAAAAAACAATCCGTCCACCATCACGTAAATGCAGTCGGATTCCCACCAGACTACGATTGTCTTTTCCTAAGTCCTTATGAATTCTCCTTCACATCTTTCCTCGACCTCAAGATGTCATGACAAAGGACGTCATTTTTTTTTTTACTATTCGACCGCAGCCATGGTGTGCTACTCAAACAAGATAATGTGAATTAAAGTGTGAGATGTACTCACCCTGGCTGTCTCTCAGGCAGCTCAACATCTGCAGAGAGGGGGCTATAAACTGGGATGCTGACATCATAACCTTGTCTGTAGGTCCATGTAGAGAAACCGCCTCCCGCCAGCAGCGCTCTGAAACAAATGGATTGTAACAATGCGTCAACACTCTGGGGATTTCAACAGACCTGAGCTGCAGGGACATACTTTAAAACACAAATTCATTGATTTGTTTCCTTGAGAAAGAGAACTTTTGCTACCAATATATTGCTGATGTGAGACATGAAGTGACATCAAACAGGGCTCAGTGTCCTGGTTAATAAATCCCATGCAGTCCACTAGGTGATGAAATGTTCTTTGGATTCTGTTCTATTCTCAGGCAAGGTGAATATAAAGTGGAAACACACCGACAGTCAAACACACGTGGTTCTGATGAGGCTCCGTGCCAAATGGACTCCAGCTGGATGAGACCAGGAAATTCCTTACAGCTAAAGATAGTGTTCATTGTCTCAAGGCTGCGTGTTCATAAACCCAACCTCTTCCATCCTCAACCATCACTCTAGCCTACAAGACATCTTGAGATACATATACGCTCTTCACTGGTAAACGCAACCAGATTTGAAAGATCTCCTCAAAGCCTCTTGAATATACAGTATGTTATCTCCTTACTGCTTGTAAATATATCTTTCATCTTCATCAAATGATCACTCTTAACACTTTGTGAATGACTACAATTAAAATGCTACCGGAAGGTTGTATAATCCATTGTAACATGAAAATGAATTTTTATCTGTCCCGGAAACAGAATATAAATAAACAAGAAATGATTTATCCTTTTGATTTGAAGTAGGAAGTTGCTGACAGGAATGCTGAAAACATGAATCTTGACAATATGCCTCCACCCTCTCCGGTGTTTTGAATAAAATGTTAGAATATTTTTAAGCTTTAGATGTCTGAATTGATTGTAGTAGTAATCAGCTGATGACACTTATTTGGTTTATTAAATTCATGCACCAACCCTATCCTTTGATCTAAATACGAATGTTTTTGTTATACATACAGTATTTCCATTCAGATTATAAGGAACACATTCTTATTAATATTAAGATGGCTTTTAAGATGTACGGTAGCTACCTGTCCCTGGGCACATCCAAGGCAGTATTGTAGTCTGGAGGGCCTCCAGGTAACATGTTGAATAGTAGGTGATTCATCCCTTTGTCCCATCTACCAAAACATACACAAGATTAGTGCTGGAATGATAAGTTCATTAACACATTATTTGAACAGAAAATTAAATAATGGTAGTTTTGTTGATCAATTCATTATCAAACAGTCACTTATATCAAATGTGAATAATGATTTGCTTTTCTCCATTTCATACCAGTGTTTATTAAAAAAACTTCTGTTTAATGTTAGCCAGAAAAGAGACATTTTGAGACATCACTTTGGACTCTTGTGAAACATCTATCTTATGTGGTTGTTATTTCTGACATTTTATGACAAATGATTAATCAATATATTAGTTGGTATATCAAAAATAATTGTTAGCTTACATCTCACACAATATATACTGTATGTTAAGTGACTGTAGACACATTTATAAGGGATTAAAATAGGGCTGCAACTAACTATTATTTTCATTGTCGATTAATCCGTTGATGATTATTTTCTCGATTAATCGATTAGTTGTTTGGTCTATAAAATGTCAGAAAATAGTGAAACATGTTGATCAGTGTTTTCCAAAGCCCAATATGACATCCTCAAATGTCTTGTTTTGTCCATAAATCAAAGATATTCAGTTTACTGTTATAGAGAAGTAAAGAAACCAGAAAATATTCACATTTAAGAAGCTGGAATCAGAATTTTTACTGTTTTTTCTTGAAAAAATTACTCAAACCAATAAATCAATTAACAAAATAGTTGCCGATTAATTTAATAGTTGACAACTAATCATTGCAGCTCTAGATTAAAATACTACAGTTGAGCTTTAACACCAATGACAACAATGAGAGCAATTTAAGAAAAAGAGGTTCATAAAAAGAGCTAGAGAGCAACTGAAAGTGACAAACTCTGCTGCACGATTAAAACTGATTAAGACATTGATTATTTTTGTGACTGGCTCTGGTGTAAACGTTTACCTGGGTAGCATTGACAGAGCCTGGGCAGTCTCTCTGATACGCAGAGAGTTCTGGTTCAGCACATCGATAGATGGGATAAAAAGACAAGCCCTGGTGACATCGTCGGTGTAAAAGTCACTGTCAGAGATGGCACTGAGCAGGTCGTTGTATTCTCGAGACAGCCCAGTGCTGCTGATGGGAACACCTAATTCATCCACAAACTTCTGTAGAGGGTAAATGTACACCTGCAACAACAACCATTTCAACAAAGACTCATAAGTTCAACATGGAACACTGCAGAAATATTAAAAGGATACGCTTACTTTATGTAAGCTCGCTGATGTGAGGGTTGTTTTGAGAGACAGTTACCTTGATTCTGTTTTTAGGATTGTAGCCACATCTGTACACATCAAAACAGGTGTGCATGCGACAGCTGAGGTCCCCCCTCTCAGGAATGGGACTGGAGACAGGCAGGCGGACCAGAGGTGCGTCGTGAACACTGCGTTTATCAAGGGTCCAGTCAGCTGCAGACTCAATGGAGTGGGGCCAGAACTGAAACATCCCGGTGGCGATGAGTCCAAGCAGCACCACAGAGAAGAGGGTGATGTAGTAGATGCGGTGCTTGGTTTTCATCCGCGGGATGAGAGCAGGGCCCCGTGAGCTGTATTTCCCAGAGGCATACATGGCTGACCGACAGGGCTTCTGATCAATGACAGCTTCTGTGATAGTGAGACAGTTGTAGTTAGTAGTCTTCCACTGAGCATTAGATCAGCAGACAGTCACGAATTTTAAATCCCTTCTTAAAACTCACTTTTATAGAAAGGCTTTTCCAATCAGCTGAATTTTAGTCTTTTGTATGCTTGTGCGCTGATGTGTATGTATGTGCATATGTAATTGTATGAATATGTATATTCTTGTTTCTTTATTTTCCCATTCTATTGTTTTTTATTTAATTATTTATGTTTCATTGTATTCTGCTGTCTATATGTGAATTTCCTTGGAAAGCACTTTGTGCTTGAAGTGTTCTACAAATTTATTTAAAATTATTATTATTATCCTGTACACAATGAAGTACAGTCTACCCTAGTGACAAAAACAGGATACAAAACACGTACTCCAGAGAATGATAAATGGGGTCACAAATCACCCAAAGTTTCAGTATTCAGCTAAAACAGGAAGAGTGCAGTTGGTGTCACCCTTTAACAATAATAATGTTATTAATATTATACTGATTTCAACACCTTTGCGGTCAAAGACAAGGCTAGTTGTAACGAAAACATAAACATTACTGCCAATAACATCAAGTCAACACATTAACCATAACATGATAAGAAAGGCTCAACTAGGGAGCTAACTGGAATAACCTCAGCTAACGTAGTTAGCTAAACCAGCTGTGTAAACATTGATGCTAAGTTGACTCACCAACGACTCAGCTGACATTACTAAACGATATAAAGAAGATAATTCAAACGTTATGAGTGTGTGTTTTACCTACCGGGACGTGTAACGGAGTTAACGGAGTTGGACGGGTCGGTGTTAATTCATGATTCCGGTTAGGAAGCAGGATACACTGTAAATAATGCTAACCGAGCTAGCATCGAGCTAACGGGAAGTCTGTCAGTGGTCTCCGGAAGTCATTCTTCTTCGCTGCTGACATTATACAGTAGTGACTTAGGAGGCAGATATACTTTGCTTCTCTCTGGTGGCAGTGGAAGCATACTGACTGTCTGTATAGTACAATACCATTTTTACTACTTCTACTTGTCATACGGTCATAATTCATAGTAGTAGAAGTATTGGCAACTCTGAAATCTCCACTGTTTGAGTTAAACAAGTGCAATGTAAATCTACTGTTACGGACATGTGCAATAACATGCTGATCACGCTGTGCAATAATGATATGATGCTGCGCAATACTTATATAATTATCTGACGGACACTGTGCGATAATCTGGCAAAACTGTCATCTCATCAATATACATTTTGTATTTTTATATTTTATATTGTATTATCTCTTATATTTATATTGCACTATCTCTTTTTTATTGTATTATCTTTTCATTAGCACCTATGGGATTGTCACAGTCTAATTTCGTTGTACTACACAATGACAATAAAGGGCTTGAATCTTGTATCTAGTAGCTTATTATGTCTAAAGACAATGACAGATGTACCAATTATTCTTGATCTGAGCCTGTCAGAACTGAACTTTACAACTGAGATATCTACCACAAAGCAGTAGGTACTGCCATTCTGACACTGTAGGACATATTAGGGAATATCTACATAAACCAATGTAGTGGAATCTGTTTAGACCAAGGGTCAGCAACTTTTACTATTAAAAGAGACATTTTAGGCAAAAAAAAAGAAAAAAGAAATTTGTCTAGAGCCGCAAAACATTTGAGCATTGTGATGAAGGTAACACAGTTTATAGTCTAAGTATATAGTATATAAGTCTAATGCAGTGAGGGCAAAAGATAAAATGTATGATGGGATATTAGGGCCACATTGAGGAGAAAAAAAATCTGAGATTTACAGAATAAAGTCATAATATTACGGGAAAAAAGTCGTAATATTATGAATATGAAGTCATAACTTAACGAGAAAAAAAGTCGTAATATTACGAGAATAACCATAGACTTACAACAATGAAAAATAAAAATGAAAATGTAAAAAAAAAGTTATTCATTTCCATTTTTATAAATCCACAGGGAGCCACTGGAGAGGGGCTAAAGAGCCGCATGTGGCTCCGGAGCCGCAGGTTGCTGACCCCTGGTCTAGACCAATGAAGAAATGGTTTACAAAAAAGAAATGTCTCTAAAATATGTACCCCTAATTATTCAATGAAAGTCTGTATAAATGTTTTTTTTTCTTTAAGTGCGGTATAACTTACCTGCAGTAAAACCTGGTACTGCAAAAGAACACACCAGGATTTACTCATGTACTTTATACCCAATACTCTATACTGCAAGTCAGTCATAACACCAAACCCAGGGGGTCGCTGTTCAAGTCCCCACACAGACCAAGTACAGACTGTGGACTGGTAGCTAGAGAGGTGCCAGTTGGCCTCCTGGGCACTGTCAATGTTCCCATGAGCAAGACACAGGACCCCCAAACTGCTCCCCCACTGCTCCCAATACTAGGGTGGGTTAAATGCAGAGACTACATTTCACTGTGTGCTGTGCTTTGTACAATACATTGTGAGACAGTAAAAGTCCATTTACATTTTCCACAACAAACAGCCAGCTGTTAAAAGCAACATTGATCTATACATTAATAAATAAAAACAAACACATTAATAAAACAACCACAGGCTATGTTAATGGTGTATGCAGTATTTGCTTATGCTGTACTGAAGGGTTTTCTCAGTGCAGTTAACTGGCTAACTCAGTAATTCTACTTTGTGAGACAGCTCCAAGGTGTGTCATTGTAGTTATCAAACAGACACCTCTGACAACTGTGTCATTTGACCCATGCAACCTCTATGATGCTCTCTATCAGACCCGCCGCACACTCACACTCATACTGCACTGCACCTACACTTGGGCTTCAATATAACGTAGCTCAGATCTGTATTGAGCTGTTCTAAAAGTGGTGCAAGAGCTACACATTCTTTACATCAAATCTAAAGCACAAACTTTCTTCAGGATGGGAATTTGGCGAAATCTACTCCTGAGTACAGTCCTTCATGTATCCATCCATGGTACTTGACATCAAAAGTCAGTAGTTCAAAACAAGTTATTTGCCCTAATGTACCTACAATGTGCATTATCTTTTTGGAGAAACTCAATAGAACCATGATAACACACATTTATAAATAAGATATGTATACTCCCATTATATTCTTACTAATATACTCAAGATAAAGTGTATCTTAACAATTTGTAGCAGTGAGGAAAACAACCACACCCCGAAAAACATCACATGAACTACAATTTGAGGCTCATGTAAATAGACAGTCATGCTGAAAGAGGTATGACAGACATTCCTAGTTATTTTCATGGTTTGTAGTTTATTCCATTACAGGCAGGGCAGTGAGGGGGAGGGATTAAATACATTCTCATTGTGGGGCAGGAAAGGAGGGGAAGCAAACCAGGTAAACATGGACAAGACATCGTTGAATTATTCTTCTTTCAATATAGACCAATTTGTAAATCTGCCAATAGTTGGAATAAATAACTTTCAGATCATGTCAATACTGATATCTTTTAATATATTCATTATCTCCTTATTGTTATATAGTTGTCTTCTACGTGACTCTATTGGAATTTTTTTTTTTAGACATCTGCATACATAATTACACATAGAACATGGTGCTGTACACATCATGGTAGAAAGTATTATAGTGCTTTCCTTCAGCAGTGTTTTTAGTGTATGACCGGCTGCAAGCAAAGGAAATTGCTGGCCCAACCTTAGTGTATCTTGTGAGAGTCTACTGGGACTGGCAGCATGACTTGAGTAGTGTCAGACTGTAAACTGGCTGGAACTGTCTGCTGTGAGTAATCACAGCAAATCTCAATCCAAATAGAGAGACTGTGCAGATCACTATGGTGACTCCAGGCTCGGCGGTGGCGCGGCACCAAGGGTCACTGTGAGCAGGCTGTCACTCTGCAGCGTGTCTCACCACCATGAAACATTTGTAAAAAGAGCATATTGTCACCATGCCATGGCAGAATGTCACATACTTTTTCCACTCGGACAGAAAAAAAGCTGAAATATATAACTCCTTACGTTTGGGAAAAGTCTAAAAAGTTCCCCACACTGTCCCAAAAAAACTGAGATAAAAACCACTGACATCAAACCAATCTGTTGCAAGAGCAATAAGGATAATAATACCATCAAATATAGCAAGAAAAGTGAGAACAACATTAACGGTAATAAATAATGCAAATTGTGAGTTACACCCAGAGTGATATGGAAGAGTGTATGCCACGTACAGTATTTAGAAGTGGCATACGTGATGTTCGAGCCCATTCATTCATTCAGTCCAACCTCAAGGATGTTTGAGATGAACTCTACATTAAAGGGAAGCAAACACCTTGACGTCCAAGATGACCGAGAGCACCTTGAGAACAAGAGAGATGATATCCTGGGACACTTTTTTTAGAATACACAGTTTGGTCCTGTCTGGTGACCCCGGGCATTTTTATAAGCCTCTATAATGTTTGAGTTTACATATATTATAATTTCTGGACATGTTTAGAGCTTATTTACTGTGACTTAATGACAAGACGTGTTCTATAGCAGCCATGCTACTCTGAAATGCATAGAGCATGCAGACTCTGACCTGGGCACGTTGCTAAGAGCTCTCCAAAAGAGAAAAGGTACAGTAGTTATGAGACTATAAGCAAGTTCGTTATCGGTTCAAAACCCAAGGTACAGAGGTTTTCCAAATGAAAGCCATGGCAGTGTTTTAAGGTCAGGATGGCATCTTTTCCGTGGTGTTGCTGTGTAACAGTCTACATGGGAACCAACAGAATGGGAAGGAGATCATGAACTTAGCTTGTGTTTAAATAAAGCAATATCCATATACATATACAAAACTACATCTCATAAATACATTTGGCAATACAATGTATTAATTTTTTTGGCAAAGGGGGGGATAAATTGAGCAATATGATGTGTGCAAGAGTATCCAAAATGTCAATCTAAGTGGCTTATTGACAATTTCTCTTTAAAAATAAAGACAAAAAAAAACTTCATGCACTATAAAGAGTAACCAAAAGACTCAAAAACATCCATAGGCGTCTGTAATAACTTTGTCACAATCACTTTTTTAAGACACATGAATTCTCACCAATGTAACACACTTACTCTCTTTTTCTCAAAGTCAATTCTTTATAGACCTGAGGAACATTTCATGTCTTCTCACTTCTGTTGATTGATGAATATGTCCATCTTCACATTCCTGATTTGAAAAAAAATTAAAATTAAATAAAAAGCTGGACAAAAAAAAAAATTCTCCGGAGCTGCTGAGGGTGCAGGAAGTTGTACAGTACATCAACCCAGATGATGTGCCTATGCTAACCTCTTCTACAGTGTTAGTTTTTGAATCCCTGCTCAGTTAAGTATTCTCCCTTTGATTTGTGTTAAGTCGGGGAATTGATGTAATGCTGACGCGTCCCTACGTGGGTGAGACGGCATTGTTTTGGAATGGCATTGTGAAGCTACAGTTATTTATATTCACCCAAAAGCAGTACAGCCCCCTGGCATGCAGAGAGAGGTATCTTTTTTTTTCTTAGTCATTGCAATAGTGTGAAAATGCTATAAACAGCGTTCACAGGGGGGACACCTGAAGAATGGAGATAGTTTGTGAGTCGGTCAGTCGAGTCATTGGACCTCTGATGAGTGACTGCATTCCATCGCATGCATGTACTGTGATATGTTTTACATTTTTGAATGACTGCACCTCTCAATTTTAGAGCAAAAAGGATGTTTGGAGTCTCGGGAGCACACTACACCATAGATGATAGTGTGTTCTCTTCAGGACAGTGGCAAGGGCTAGATGTTCGTAGGGAGTGCATGGCCGGCAGGGCGCCCTCGCCGGGGGAGAGGTCGTTGAGCTCCTCGGACGACGACAGAGGGAAGGAGGGTGACAAAGAGATGCCCGAAGAGGGGTCGGCGGATCCAGCAAAAGTGCGTGGGGGCTTGGGGACGAGGTTAGGCTCCAGTGTTGCTCTGGCCAGAAGTTGTTTGTCATCTAACTGCTGTCCGTCTCCGAGACACTCGCCCTGCCCGAAGGAGCCCCGGCCTGACTCGGACTCCCCGTCAGACAGCTCCAGAGGCGGTGAGCTGCTGCCGTCCAGTCTGAATAGAGAGTCTAAGTACTGGGCGAACTCCAGCACCGCCTGGCTCGGGTTCCCGTTGGATAGCTGGGGTGGAGGAGTAGAAGCTGTCGGTCTGCTCTCTGCACTTAACTGTTTCTCTGCTGTCTCCAGCTCCCAATCTTCATCTTCTCCATCTATTGGTCTAGAGCCAACCTGTGGGCTGAGGGGAGCGTTGGGAGTGCTCCCTGGGCTGTAGACGCCAGGCATCTGTTGGTGATCCGCGTCAGGAAGCATTTTTCGGTTGGCCAAGCCGCTCTGATTTAGCAGAGCTGGGGAATGGTTTCCGCTGTAGCGAGGTGTGGCGGGAGACAGACGCATGGGGTATTCTGGGGTGGATCTGGATTCCATTGGGGTAAAGAAGGGCCCGACCTCGCCTAGGTGCTCTGGCGTTTCCTGGCAGAGGCAGTCGGCAGCCAGTAGTTCAGTGCGAGAGCTGAGAGAAGGGTTCTCCTCCGGGATCGGGGCGTCTAAAGGGAACGGGAGGCTACTCAGCAACGGCGAACCCCTTAGCGCAGCTGAGGAGCGTCGGGAATCCAGACTATAGAGGGATTCGGCGTCTGAGAGGCTCTCCATGACGGCCAGAGGTGCTTTGCGGTCCCTCAGCTCCACCGCCAGGCGCTCCCGTGCTCCACGCAGCACCACAGGCACTGGGGGAGGAGGGCACTCAGAGAAACCATCCAGAGATATTTCAGACTGGGCACACGAACTAGAGGAGAGGAGAAGAAGGGGTTGGAGAGTAGCGACAGGGAGAGGAAGACACAAGACAGACAGGAAGAATGGATCAAAACAACTTACGGCGGGTTAAAGAGGGGAAAAACAGGAAGGTGTTAGTCGTTAAACCATATCTAGATTCTACAGACTACGAGGACACCAGCAAAACAGGACATAGATGGAAGGAAGAACAGAGAGCAGGAGAGACTGGGAGACCAGGAGTGTATCCTAGTGCTCTTGTATTAGCATCTAATACAGGAGAGATGACATCATAATTCAACTAGGAGTTCACACTGACTTTAGACAGGGGCTAAACCAGTGGGGGTGAGGTGGGAACTGAATACTACCATACGTTACAACTGCTCTGTGGTCAGACAGCGTGCATGCGTGCATGAGAGAAGGGAGGACATTATGCAAAATTAGTATTAGCATGCATAGCTTACCGTAAAAATGTTTTTTGTCTTTTTTAAACCAACAGACAGAAACGATGATTTTGAGAAAACAATAAAGTAGCAGTTAGTAGCAGTAGTATTGTTTAGTACTGGCTAGAAAGGTAAATTAAAACTACGTCCCCATGATTATCCCTACAGTTTATAGGAAGCAGTATGAAGATGCTCCATAAGGGGAAACTGGATATACAGAGGATCAAACAAACTGTGTTATATATATATGTGGGTTTTTTTTAGGCTCCAACACACCCTCAGTGGTGCCTGGTGTACTAACCGAACACTGCTGTTCCTGCGGTGGTGGGTCGTAGGCGTCGGCTGCTGAGTCGTTGATGTGTCCACAAACATGCTCTCCGGGTTCAAGTCCACTTCTGTGGGGCTCACCATGATCTTGGCTGCTGACAGCAAAGCGGTTTTCCCCTTGTTGTAGTTCTCCAGCACCTGTCACAAGCACAAAGGTGTACACAGACACGTGACTAGACAGATAAAGGTATGATGAGAACAAGAGAGCAGGAAGGATGTGCATTGAGAATAGACAAATAACTGCATTAAAAAAAGATACAAGACTCAACTCAGATCTAACCCACTCTAATTTAAGTTAAAATGATATTACTGCTACACTAAACCAATAGACACTCAAAAGATTTTGATTGCTTGCTTAGTTTTGCAGAACAAACTAATAGTTTTCAATTTTTTTTATGCTGTTCTCAAATAACTGGATGTGGAATCTCAATTTACTGACACTGGATAGAAATACATTTAAACAAAAAAATCTTTAAAAAATGCCACATTACTCTTCTTAATCAGTAGGTGGGATGAAAAAGACAGATGGTTTAGATAAATTATAGTTTAGGGATCCTAAACACAGTTTCCTTCCATAGACACTTGTCATTTATCCGGTACATGAATCTCGCATAATAAATGCAAAATCACAGATGTCTAGTTACGAATTTGGATCACCCATCTTTAGTAAGATTATAATGGTTTTCAATTACATTGTCCAAGTAACCAAAACATCTATATTTAACTGCAGATATGATAACATTACTATTATTATAGTGTTAAAGAAGCCCAGTGTAGTGCAATCTAATGGTGAGCTTCCACCTACTCCAACTGACATTAAACACCCACAATGGAGTCATGATGCCTGAGCAAGAGCTATACAAGACTACAATATGATAAAGGAACAGTAAGTTATTAGACAACTGGATATGTAAAAAAAAACATACATGAAAACCCACAAAACCTGAACGGTGTTGTGTTAATAATAGTTAAAAATGTGAGGAGAACAAACACTAACGGCAAATCACATCAACACACGATTACATGTATTTGGTTAACTTTAATGGAGTTAAAACACCTGGTGGAAGCACATTATGGAGTAAAAACAAGTGGAACAGAAAGAGGACATGACAGAACAAAAAACACAGAAAAACACATACAGGTCATGTGATGTCATGATAATGGAACATAAAATGACAAATGGAAATGAATGTAAACAACAGCTGAAAATGAAATCCCAGGGACACAGGCTCAGTGAGTTAAAAAAAAAATGGCATTAAAACAAAGATGTTATTACGCAGATGGTTATGGATCACAAATGAAAATATGACGGTGTTACATGGGTGAGTGTGACTGATGACACATGAGGACAACATCACTGTAAGTGATAAACTACAGCAAATATTTGGCACCAGCAATATCAAACATCATCGGCACATGTAGGGCACAATAACAGAAAAACAAAGCATGAGACTGCAGACTGGGTACCCAGAGAGAGAGAAACATATCCTTAGAGTTTATACCTGGGAGTTTTCCATTATGCAATAATGTACTGCAATCCCTTCAGCCATAGATTCATATGACATATATAATTTACAAAAGTACATTTTGACACAGCACTATAAAATGCACGGTGGAGAACATTAAAACATTATTTCAGTATTCAGTCTTGTTAATGAAAGCCCTCCACTATATCCATGCCAGTAATAAAAGGAAATTAGAAATTTGCTCAGTGAGCAGCAATTTTACAGCAGAGCCGTGGAGACGAGCAGCGTACTCTATATTGACACATTCGTTCCCCCCTTCTTACTCCATCTGCTGCTGATGAGTAATTGACAATTTCTTGAAGGGATTATGATTGAGGAAAGGCTAAATATGTGCTTTCAAAAAGGCAAAAAAAAGGGAAAAGAAGAGAAGAGCTGCAGCTACTGAAAAACCCAGCCAAGAAGGAAGAAAGAGCAGTTAATGTGGAAGAAATTAGGTTACCATGGAAACTTTGTGCTTACAAAGAAAACTTGTTAGCTTGAGGAACGGGGGTTAGCGAGTTCATGCCACGGCACTTGACCAAAATGTACCATTAAGCTGTGAGAGGAATGGAAAAAACGAAGGGTTGATATGAGGAAAGCTGGATGATGAATCTCATTAACAAGAGGTGGGTTTGGACTCATCATGCAGGGGTTGTAAAAGGCTATTTCTGACTCTACGGTTTAAAGTATACTACATATTCTTGCACCACCATATACACCGTTAACCTGTGGTGTATTCCAGAGGCTACTTATTGTTGTCGTGGAGACACATTCCTTGCCTCGACTTGCTTTGTCAGCTGTTCACATTCTTTGAGTTTCATCTCCCCATTTCCTACTTTTCCTGGAACGCCCACTGATGGCATCCGGAGGTCTTGCCTGGACTTGTGGCCCCGAGCCACTAGTTTTTATGTGCAAGAAGAAAGAGCAAAAAGGAAGTCTTAAAGGTAAGAGAGAACATTTTTCCAGTCGTTCTCCACTGTTATATCAGTTGAGCTGCTATGCATCAGTCTTTTGTGATTTCATTTAGTGGAGGAACTGGCAGGCTCTCTCCATCTATGGTCACTTTTTAAACATTAGTCTTTTAAGAAGGCCTTTTCTTTCAAGGACTGACACCAAACCCTGAGTTTTAACATCAGGAAAAATGTTTAAACCTCATGGGCATGACATCACGTCATCAGTCTGGCCATTTAGTCACAGTATTAATAGTAACACTGACAGTTTGTAAGTGTTTCACGATGAATGATTGCTTTAACAGATACCACTAGATTGATAAATGTGTTGTGCAAAGAGGCTAAACGAAGGCCGACTCTAATACTGAGTGTCATAAAGTCTATACAAGAGTATCAGAAGGGCTGTTTGGCACTTGTAAACTGCACACTACATGTTTTTGCGAAGAGCTGTGTGATATTACTATCTTTCGGTGATCATTTTCTATCTGAGCACCGTTTGAGTCATCAGATAGGATGTCAGGAACAGGAGCAGCGATCTCATCTACGTGAGGGTGAGAGTTGGGTGGGTCTGATTGGGTTTGTGGAGGAATGCATGAATCATCTTCGACTGAGGGCGCTCCTGAGTGAGAGTTAGAAAGACTGTTAGAAAGTGGGGGGACAGACACCAAGCACGGCGCTGAGGCAGAAGTACAGTCTGACAGAGGAGGAGGAAGAACAGACTCAGCATCTGAAAGAGAGGAAGAAGCAACGACGGTCAGAGGGACAGAGACAGCCTCAGTCTCCGGGAGCGAGGCTGTGAAAGACAGGTCTTTGTGGGAGGAATCAGAGGGAAGAGGACTAGAGTTTAGTTCTGTTTGCGAGTTTATGAACACAGTGGTATCGCAGGTGGCTTGATTGACTTCCAGTTCCTCTGGTTCCAAGTTTTCCTGCTCAGACAGGGGACAAAATGGTTCCAGTACCTGCAGAAACACCAGAGGTATCATACTACAGACTAGGCACAGCAGACGTAAACACACACATCCCCTGTGCTTCTATCTTTGTGAGGACACTCATTGACATAATGCATTCCCTAGCCCCTTACTCGAAACTTAAAGCTTAGGTCGGTAACACTGGAGAACCTAGCAAGAGTACGCTAGATTTTTTAAATTATCCAACCTAAAAACCGAGCCCAGTGTTGCCAACTCTTTTCCAATGAAAGTTGCAGCACAAGCTCCAAAAGTCCCTAAATCTAGAGAGAAAGTCGCCAAGTCGGCAACACTGACAGTCCGTCCCTTCAGGCCTCCTTCCAAAGACACTCGCCCACAATTATCATTATGAATATAAACAACCAACATGGCTAATGTTAGTGCCATAGACTGTATATAAGAAGTGGACATAGTGGAAGATTGTGGAAGACTCTGGTGACGCGCAATGAGTGCACGGGCAGAGTGCACGCAGGTAGACAGGCATGTGGCCCGTCCAATCATTACATTCGGGCCAAATAAAATGATTGGAAGGTTTTGTTACAGTCCAGCGACAGCCACAGATACCAGATTTATTTCTTTTTTTTGTCAGAGCATTTGATTTATTGACTGCTGTCGGGATGTAATGAGAATTTCAACAAATATAACAGAATGTTTCTAAAATACATTACCCACCCTAGCTTCAACCATCACAACTAAATGCCCAACCCCAACCTAAATCTAATTCTAACCTGAACCTTAAGACCAAATCGGAACCATCAAATAGGCCTTTGAAGAAGTGAGGTCCGGCCAAAATGTCCTAACTTTCAAAAAATGTCCTCACTCTGAATGTCTAAAACTCAAACTGGTCCTCACAAAGACAGATGTACAAGTACACACACAATGAACTTATAAGCGTCCATTCAGATACTGACACAAGGCTGAGCCACAAAAACAGAAGCAAAACCAAGTAATAAAAACTCCTTGTACACAGAAAGGAACAAACGTACAACTTCCGCCACAAGAAAGTGCAATGCCCACAGTGGATCCATCACATGCAAACATACACATTAATACCCTTTTATCAAAACAGAAGTTCAATGCCCGTGAAGATGATGCTAACACCATACAGAACACCATAAAACCAGGAGTGAGCAGTTCCCATGCTTTGAGACTGGAAGAAAACAGAAGGTGTGGTAAATTAAAGGTTAATGACAGGTCACATGCATAAATTGACCACAGACTCACAGAGTCAGATTCAGTCTTTCAAAACCCTCAAAAAGAGTTTTTAACTGAACACTTAAGGGGCATACCACTGAAAAGAGGATCACTGGAACGTTTATCTTCGATGAAATAAATCCCTTCAATGTATTTGACAGTTGTCATTTTGATTGCTGTGATGTTCAATCATGAAATGGGTAGATTTAAAGGCCTGAGAGATGATAAATGCATCAACCATCTTCAAATGAGTTTTCTCTCTTAATGTCAGAATTCTTTGCCAGACATAAATGACAGAAAGCTTTCCCTTCTATTAATGATAATAACTCTCTTTAAAAAAGCATATGCATAACAGTATAACATTTTTAAGGGCATGTGGCTGGATAACCAGCAGATGTTTTAGTTTCTATATTATCCATATTAAATTTCTAAAATTAAAGAGGACCAATTATGCTTTTGTGCTTTTTCCCTTTCCTTTAGTGTGTTGTGTTTTTTTTGTCCATGTTAAAGTTCTGCAAAGTTACAAAGTCCACCCCAAAGGGAGTTAATCTCCCTCACAGAAACACTGCTCTTAATCTGCATGAAAGGTCTTGATTGAAGTCCCGCCTTTACTTTTATAACGTGGTGATGTCACCAAGTAACATAATTGCAGAATACCTGCCTAGCGGCTAGTTTGGCACACCCTCAAACAAAGCTAGTTAGAGCGGAGCTGGAGCAGAGTCCGAAGAGTTTGGTTCGGTTGACCATTCACAACATACTGGGCCAGATGACCAATCAGCTGACCGGGCTTTCACTTTCAGACAGAGGGTGAAAAAAGGTGCTGCAGCACAGCCTGTATGACAAAAATATAGCGTTTTTTGACCATTAAAGCATGTACACAAGTTCTAGTAGTAACCCAAAATACAGGTATGCACTTGAAAATGAGCATAATAAGTCTCCTTTAAAATCCATCTATGACTCCAAATGTTGGGATGGGTAGATTTTCTGTTTCTCACAATGCTCTAGTCGAACCTATTAGCCTCAGGAGCTACTAACATTTACTGTCGTCGGCACAACACAGAGTGAAACACAGCAATTATATTGTAAAATCTGTAACTTTGTAGAAGATTTATTAAAGAAGGGATTTAACAAAGATATTATATTACAGCTGAAACCAAAACTCACTTGCCGGTCTCTAGTTTTTAGTCAAAAGTGGTATCCCCTTTATGAACAATTGTTAAAAATATTTGTGAATGCATTTGAATGTTTATAGTTAGAAACAATTCCCCATCATCCAATTCAATTATCCAGTGTTAGGAATCAGAAACAAGATTTAAAAGTTACTTCACCAGCATTTCAAACACCCCCCCACCGAATCCATCTGCATGCACACACAGATAAAAACAGACCTTGTTTAGGCCCTCCATCACCATGTGGGGCATGTGCTCATTAAGCATGGCGGGTGATATGATGACCTCATCGAAGGCCTTGTTGTCCCCCCACAGAGCGGAGTAGGTCGGCTCCTCTTGGCCACAGCTACAGGGGAAGAGAGAGAGAGAGAGAGTGTCAATCACGGTGAACGACAAAGTGGACACACATGTTGATTTAGCAACAGCCTGCCTCAGTATCCATGTGGGAGAAGCACAATCCAGGCTGTGACACCACCGAGTGGAACATTTTGTGACGGACTTTAGAAATGAGCTCATTTTAGAAACCAGAACAGACTCACAAGTCGGGGCAAAAAGCTCACTCGCTGCATATGGCAAACTATAAAATGACCCAGAGTACAGTAAGAAGAGGACGAAGAAGCTGACGAGGAGAGGAGAGGATTCCATTATCAGACATAAACACACAAGGACAACATCCTGTTAGGATGACCTGGCCAAACCACTTCTGCCTCATGGTTTTGCACCAGCTTGCAGATGGTGTTTAAAGAGCTAATGGCCAGACACGCAGCAGCATTGCAGTAGCAGTGAACTACTACGGGCCTGAGATCCGACTGTTGTACCTCCTTCCTCTGAGTTAACTGGATTCCAGTGGTGGTCTGCAATGCAACCATCAGCTACCTTTGATTGTGTTACAGAAGCCACAAACACTTCAAACCAACCAGATAGTGTTATCTAACTTGACAAGTGAATAAAGATAACAAAATATTCTCTTTTCCAGATGTTTAACAACTGTTATTACCGTCTCAACTCACAGATAACTCTGACATCCATCTGTTATTCATAAAATCACTGAAATGTATTCTGGCCTCGGATAACAGCCCATGATGATTGATACCAGTGTCTAACAAAATCAGTATCAAAATGTCATTATCTCTAAACACTATAGATAAAGTATGTATATTTCCCCTTTGAACATATAAGATAAAACTTTGTTGAAAACGTCCAGCGTTCCAGCAGCACAAAGACTAGACAAAGACTCTGGTGTACACCAGAACAATATGCACTGTGATTAAGTAATGATACTTAAAATTGCCTGTACTAATATAGCAAAATAGAAATATAATACAGTATGTGAAGTGGTAAGACAGTATAACATATTAACATAGTATAGTATGATATAGTACAGTATAGTATAATATAAGGTATAAGACAAAGTATATGGTGACGTAGTAGTAATAATAGTAATAATAATAATAATAATAATAATATATAATATAGTATAAATTAATAGTATAGTGCAACAGTATAACAGAATATCAAATGTAATACGGTAAAGTAGGGTAAATTATCGTATGTATATAATATACATATAATATACTAATATTCGGGCTGTCAATCGTCAAGTTGTCAAGTATTTAATACTCTTATCAACATGGGAGTGGACAAATATCTGTATATGTTTTATGCAAATGTATGTATATATTTATTATTGGAAATCAATTAACAACACAAAACAATGATAAATACTGTCCAGAAACCCTCACAGGTATTGCATTTAGAATAAAAAATATGCTCAATTCATAACAAGGCAAATTCAAGCCCAACAGCTGTCAGTGTGTCAGTGTGCTGACTTGACTATGATTATCATAAAGTGGGCATGTCTGTGAAGGGGAGACTTGTGCGGTACCCATAGAACCCATTTTCATTCACATATCTTGAGGTCAGAGGTCAAGGCACCCCTCTGAAAATCGCCATGCCAGTTTTTCCTCGCCAAAATTTAGCATAAGTTCGAAGTGTTATATAGCCTCCTTCGCGACTAGTATGACGTGGTTTCATATGATGCCAGTATCTTCACTCCAGCTTTAAAACTGAGCCCGCTACAGCCTCCAAAAGATCAAATCGATGCGTTATTATTGTGTTAACTTTGACAGCCCTAACTAATAAATAATAATAATAGTATAGTATAGTATGAAATAAATAGTAAGTATAGTATAATATATAAAGATATATTAAATGTAGCAAAGTATATAAATAAAGTGATGAGAGAATCCCGACCCAGAAACATGTATAAGAGACAAGAAGATCATAAAATAATATATAATATTAAACAGCGCAGCAGAGAGTGCAGACAGAAGAGTAATGGAGTGCCGGGAGACACACTGTAAACCCACACGTTCCCCAGTATGGAAGGTATACCTTTTCCCACTGAGCTGCCTGTTCTTTTATGTCACAGGTGTGAAACAAATACAAGATTTGCTTTGAGGTTAACAGTGTCCACGCATCAGTTATACAACCACTTCACCATTTGTGTGGTAAAAATGTATGCTTTGTACAAAGACAAGCTTTAACAGCCAACGCCACTCAACTGATGACTGATCTTACAAACAGGTAAAACAGTTAACAGTAAAAAAAAAACAACATTTGGGGATTTAATTTAATAACAGCTTTCAGATCAATGTTCTCACCACGTCTCTGGAGGATGGTTGTGCACCACGTGGATGATCCTGCCAGGAGGGTAGAGGGGGGTGGAGGCTGAAAGGGCAATGCTGAGGTCACTGGGGTGGAGCCACAGGCGACTGCTGGGGGGCGCTGCCGGCTGAGACTGAGGATCATCGTCCTCGACTGGAAGCTCTGATTTCGGGATGCATTTGGTGCCTCCCGCAATGATCCTCCACTGTTGCGAAGAAAAACTGCATTTTAGTTACGTAACATGACATCTGAATCTAAATATATCTTCTGAACATTGTATGTGTTTGTGCAGCAGTCAGGGGTTAACGCAGTGAAGCTTTAATTACAGCAGAGACACTGAAGAGTGCAGCGTTGGGAGAGATTGTGTGGAAGCCTGCTGTTTGTTTTAATCAGCCACAGCAAAACTTACAGCAGAAGTGTGATGCTACTGGGTTTATGTAGTTGATTTAGATAGGTGAAAATACAAATGTGTTGTGACTCTAATAATCATTTAATCATTCATTTGTGTTTGTACAGCTTTTTTGTCAATAGTCCATAAAGCATTCACCCAAATTATTGCGAGGCAGGATATTCTTGGCAACACCAGCTGATCGCATACTGTATCAGTTTCCTATATCTTTCTTTTTGATGTTTTCATAGTACAACGGGTCTACAAGTCTGACTGTCATCCTCTACAGTGTCATGTCACCTTTGGCTTGTTACTTTTCTGCAAGACTTCCAGAAGGTGGCGTCGGAAACCCTCCAGTTGTGACAGGCCGAGCCTACGAGAGAGCAGCAGCAGATACGTCTAATGTGGTAATACTGCAGCAAAGTGAAGTTAACAACAGTATATACTGGATGTAGTAGAAGAGATACCTTGGCACCAGGTCTTTTCCTAATACCACAGATGTGACAAACTCTTTGGAGTACTCCATGGCATCCTCACTGAGTGAATAAAAGAAACAAACAGTTACATTAAGTGAACAGGACATGTGGAGAGAGTTAAGGGTGCGACCGGAGATAAGTTGTCTGCACACATTTCCAACTCACACTTCAAACATTTGTTTTAATCCAAAGTTCTTCATGTAATGGAATATGATGGACTGTTCTACATCCAGGAAAACATGAATGTGGTCATATCCACAAGAAGGCACACAAATGTGAGTGCATTTTTACTCTGGTTGATACAATACTGGAAGTGATGGACAGAAAATAAGCAAGAGAAGATTTAGGGCTGCCCCCTCTTAGTCTAGACTAACCGGTTGTTTTTGGTATTAATCGATTGAGATTTCTTTAGTCATTTTTTAGGCTTTTTTCATGCTGAATTAATTATTTACAATTTAAAGTGGTGCTTTTGTGTGATTCTTTGTGGAGAAACTCGTGAGTCATGAGTGTTAGTCGACAAACAATGTCTTTGGTTGAGGACAGCCCTAAAAAATTATCAAAACAAAATCAGAAACCACAGAAAAAAAAAGAAACCCTGCCACTGCAGAAGAAGAAAAACCTTCCTTCCCATTTGCTAATGTGTCACGCCATAAACGCGTGCAAACAACAGAAACTCCATTTCCACATTTGATTTGCATGTGAACGGATGACCAAAAACCAAACACAGAGTGTGATCTGACAGACTTTGATCGATGGTGCCTGTAAAAATGGGTTAAGGCAGTGCTGCTTTGTGAATGGGCACAAGAAAACCATTAAAAAAAGCTTTTGCTTTGTGGGCAATGGCTCTTGATTGATCGAGCCAGAACGCGTCTACAACACAAGGGTAAACAGCACAGTGCAACTGCGGCACACAGTAGTACAAACAAAGCATCTCACTTTTGCTTTTATGGTTTATAACTGTCAATGACTGGAAAAAAGGTTTCCTGGTTTGATGAATCGAGGCTGCAACTGTAGCTCTACTACTGCACAGTCAGCATCTGGTGACTTTGAAGGCCACAGCATCTGATTCAGATCATTTTCATTCTCAAATCATTCAGTGACACCTTTTGTTCTGTGTGGAAGCACCTGAATGTGTTGTTTTATTCACCCGCCTTGTATCTTCTGACCAAAGTCTGACAGATTAACTTCTCTTGACTTCAATAAAATACCAAAAGGTGCACTGTAGCATTTAGTTATCTCCCGGTACAGACTCTCTTCCTGCATGATTTGCATAGCAAACACAGTTAACACTGCAGCCAGCTGTGTGGCAGGGTGTTAGATAGTCCTCAAGTGTAGACAGACAAAATGCTAATTAACTCTAAACCACTGGGCCGAAAATAAACTGTACTGTAAGAAGGAAAAAGGCAAATGAAAGCGCAAACCACAGCCTGTGAGTACAGTGCATGTCCAAAAGACTTTTTCGGGTCTCTTGTGCTTTACAACACTCTGGTTTTTCATAAACATACGATCATACGAACCAATTCTGTGTGACGCATAAGGCTATATGTTTCAGACTAATGGAATGGGTAAAAAAAAAAAAATCACATTTGTGGTTGTTTTCAAATAAATTAGTACATTTGGTCCAGTGCTTGAAATTAATTATGTTCCGTTGTCACGGGGACAATGAAAATAGAAGATACGGTGTCTGGGACAATTCTGGGACAGTAGATAAACTTATCATTTCATCACAAATGAAATTATTTTATGTGTCATGGTTATTTTTACCAACTTTTGAGAGCCACGCACATATTTAACAGACTTTACAAAAGACTTCACAATTTAGAAAAAAAATCAGTTTGTTGATACTATTTTAAATTTTCTGTGAAATATGTGTGAATGTAAATTTACATCTCTGTATACCAGGTTGGTGATTTTTTTCGATCACACAGTAAGAAATAAATAAGAAACAGTAACTCAATCAAGGACTAAAAGAATAATGAAAACTGATAGTGGCCAAACACCTTCATGTAGGGGGATTTCAATTATATATTCAGATATAAGTGCAGAGAACAACTAGCTAACTACCATTCCATGGTGGACCAGAATGAGTCAATGAAGTGATGCGAGTACATCGCATAGTTTAGAATAAATTGCTCATAATAAAACTATATTTATTAGGTCTGTCACTGCTTGGCTTTTTTATTAACAGCTGTACACATATTTGTATAATAATTATAGCATTGCAATTCAGTTACCGCTGCTATGTTTAACAGACCGTTGCTGTCAGACTCTGTAGGACCATTTTCGTGTCAAATTATTAATTACTTAAGTCAGTAGCCGTGTAATGGGCAGGATGCTGTGCAGCAAGTGGGTCATTTTTTCTGGGGTAAACCCCTTCAGGGTAATTAAAGAGGTTTTTTTTTTGTCCTGTCAGGGTTTATTTCGCACAGTGGCCGGCTCCCTATGCATTATTCCTTACATGCATATGTGTGCATGTGTGTATGTATATATATATGTATTTTCTTTTTATTGTACTTTCTAGGAGGCATATAGTGCATTTGTGGTTTGCACTCACTATAATTACTTTGATATACTATAACTGTCATGAGAACTGAGTACTGTCATCACTAAAAAAAATTAAACAAATAAACACAATATAAAAACAAAAGCAAAATCAGTTACCATGAAATCATTTTTGGAATGAATTCTAGCTTCTTACTTCAAATCCATAAATTCAGCTTTTTAATGAAAAGTCATAAAACTGGACTACATTGGGGTGCACTGAGAGCCGAATGGTTAAGGTGCATAATACATAACCGAAACGTTCCCAGTTTGTTTCCAGGGGACCTTTGTTGCAGGTCGTATCCCCCCCCCTCTCAAAAATAGCACAAAAAACCACATTGCTCACACTGTCGTGTTTAGTCTCCAGCGTACACACAGCTGGGACCCTTTCTGATGAACTGAAAAACAACTCAAAAATATTTATATTAGGGGTGCTATCATTCTGAGGTTTAGCAGTGATGTGTACTGAACAACAGCTCCAGGGCTTCAGTAAACAGTGATGACCAGGGTGTAACCTGTGTCAAACTTGGGTTAAGTGTGGGATTTCTAAACACAAACATGGGATTTATGCATGAAAGTGGCAAACAAGCTTTTAATGACTTCCTGCACAATGTACTCAAACAGAGTGACTGATCTTGACTCACCTAAAAAGGCCACCAGGTGGAGAGTAAGAGTAGCAGTGAAGTGTGGGGTACTGAGGTCTCAGCAGGAAGGAGAGGATAGCAGCGGTGCCTGCACCAAGAGAATGCCCGACTATCACCAGCCCATAGTGCATGGTGCCCTTGTTCTGGGAGAGACAGCCACAGTCATTACGCTCACAACAGCACACTTTTGTTACCACGGTGAAAATAATCACTTAAACAAATTGCCTCTCCTGCAATTTGCAGAACTGTTTGTATAGAGCAGGGTTAGGGTCGGTGTGCTGTTGCACGGCTAGCGTAGCCTTGAATAACAGTGGTGTTAATACAAATTCAGAGTGCAAATTACAGAAAAGGTTCATTATTGAGCCCGCCATTCTTTATAAAGTATACTGAGTCGTGTACCAAGTCTCTTCCAAAGGCTTGTGACAAGATCATTTCCTGCTCCAGTTTCTTCTTAATGTATTCTGCTGAGTAAACCATCCCCTGGGAGTAGAGAGAAAGAGAGAGGGATTCAGGGGAGGGGAGGATGGCGAGGGAGACAGAAATATGGACAGGAAGCCTGCGTCATTAATCTCTTATTAAAATATCCATAGCTATTATTCTACAATTAACAACTGAAGTGACCTTTGGAGTCGTGCGGGATAATATTACTTGTTGAAAGTGCACAAAGGAGAACAGAGAAGCGTAAAAGAGGAAAAACCTCATAGGAGACTGTAGAGAGGAGTATACTTCATGTATTTTAAAACAGTAATCTCTGACCTTGTGGCCCAGCCAGGTCCCGTGCTGCTCCTCCACAGGCAAACGCTCAGAGTCTCCCGTCAGATCAGTCAAGGCGTCCTGATACACACAAGACACATTAAAAAAACATTCTACAAAAGACAGCATAAAGCAGAGAACACAAGTGGATGAAGTGAATTTAGACAGAGAAAAGGAAAAGAACATTACTAATTAAAGTGCACAGATTAGACAAAGGGATTACCATTCACAATCTCCACTGCAAATTGGATTATCATTGATTATACTGTATTATCTGTACCTGAAGAGCTGTAGCAAGAGCTAAAAGACTATGAAAGAATGGTAGAGCTGCAACGATTAACTGATTAGTTGTCAACTATTAAATTAATTTAAAAAAAAAGTCTGAATTCTCTGATTGCAGCTTCTTAAATGTGAATATTTTCTGGTTTCTTTACTCCTCTATGACAGTAAACTGTATATCTTCGAGTTGTGGACAAACCAAGACATTTGAGAACATCATCTTGGGCTTTGTGAAACACTGATCGATATTTTTCTGACATTTTATAGACCAACAACTAATCGATTAATCAAGAAAATAATCTACAGATCAGTCGACAATGAAAACAATCGTTAGTTGCAGCCCTAAAGAATGTTATATGTTCATATAGACTCCATACATTAGTCTTACTTTAATGCTTTTTTTGCCAAGCGAGGTTTTCCTTGGCTCAATATACTGTAAGGCTACAGTGGTACCTAATGTGTTGAGAACCACAGCCTGTGAAAAGGTGTTTCTTATCTTGATAATGCATGTCAGAAGCTTAACATTTGCCCTGAAAGCAATGACAGCTTAACACTTACTAACTTAGATTTACATATTCAGAAACACCTTTGAATGCTTCTTTGATCTCTGTGCTCTATTTGAAACGTGTACAGTAGCTACCTGTTTCAACTGGTTCGGAGCAAAGCATCAGAGATTGACGGGGTGAGTGGGTATTTTCCTCTCAAAAGACATTTTGCCTTTGTTACAATGGTGGAAAGTAACTAATTACATCTACTCCAGTACTGTACTTTAGTACAAATTCAAAGGTACTCATACTTAACTTGAGTACTTCCATTTTATGCAACTTTATACTTCTACTCCACTATATCTCAGAGGCAAATATTGTACTTTTCACTCCACTAGATATGTGTTTGAAAGTTTTATTTACTTTACAGATTACAGTTTTTCATTCCCTTCCTGTGCAGTGAAAACAAAAAAGAATTGAATTTGAATGTTTGTGATGAACTGAAGGATGAAGTGTGTCTTTATGTGTTGAGAAAATACTCCTTAAGCTAAATAAACTATTTAAGCTCCTCTTGGATCAGCTGGAAGAAGCATCGTCTGAAAACAGGGCTGTTTTTCTGAGCTCGTGAAAAGTTGACTTTTTAGAGATGTGTGGTTCTCACAGGACAGCGACGCTACAAACATATGATGATCTTATTAAATATGATGCATTGCTGTAGATTAAACTACCCAGCAGTATATAAAGGAGTTACAATTAGCACAACCTTAAACATCTAAGGCAGTTAAATGCATTGCATTTTGCTGATAACACTTACATACGTTTCCTTTAGTAAGGTTTTGAATGCAGGACTTTTACTAGTACTAGTATTAGTACTTTTACTGACGTAAAGGATCTGAATACTTCTTCCACTACTGCTATTTTATAAGGCCATGATGAATCTCTAAGCTGTGGGTTCAATTCAGGTCTTAACACACTACAGGAATTCTGAAATACTCGTGTAGAAAAACATTTATTTCTAGAAGTGGACAGTCACGTTTCTGCTCTATGCGTGAAAGGTGTAGGAGTTTGCGAACGCTGCATTAAACTGTGAGAACTTCACCTGCTCTGGAGGTGTTGGTGTTGTGAGGTACTGAAGGGATCATCAGGGTGCACTAATGTTTAGAGAGAGCTGAAGATATATTACTGTAAAAAAAAACAAGACAAGAAAGCTAAAATTCACCTTTGGCGATAGGGTTCCTCTGATACTGATGACAACCTTCTTTTTCGCATGATCCACTGCCACAAAAAAAGGGGTCTCATAAACCTGTGTGGAAGATACAGAGCGGACGGTAAACGGTGGTGAGACAGTGAAAGGCGACAAATATGTGTTAGTTCCTCTTCTATCCAGCAAATGGAGCACTTCTCTGTCGTCTAACAATTCTCCACTTGGCACCGCACACAAAAGTCATTGAAGTCACTCCATGGCAGAGATTTATAGATGGAAACTGAGCGCTAACCTCACCAAGAAGTGCTCTGCTTTAGAAATCATCATCATGTGCTAGTGTGAATGCTGCGGAAATTCCACATAAAAATAGAATTAGTTGATTGAATATCCGCTGAAATTGGGAAACTATTTCAACAGCTATTTTTATTTCAATGGGAATATGAGTGCCCATTTGGATGTGAAAGTGATGGGTTAAATGAGTTAAACTTCTGCTTCTCTAACTGAGGAAACACATTTTGTTTTGTGTGTTTTAACTTTGGCCACTACATTTTAAAAGTTATTGGTAAATTATTGCATTAATATTTCAGCATTATTATTATTTGACAATGAGGGACTTCTTTTTGTAGTTGTGACCATCATGCCAGTCAGTTTGAACAGCCAACTCACCAAATTAATTCCCTTAAAGGGAAACTGCACCCATTTTCAAAATTCATACATGTTATGGTTTAAGACAGACCAAAAATATTAGTAAACATGAACAACTCTCTCCCAAATCCAAAAATGAGAGTGCTAAAACTCAAACTTGTGTCACAGGGTATAAAGTGTGGAGCTGCTCCATAGACAATGAATGGGGAGAGATGTTAAAATTGACACTGAGAGCACCCAGGGGTTTGTTCTGAGTACATGGGAACATTTGCTGTTTCACAACTGAAAACACTACAATAGAATAGAGTATACAAAAGAAAACAAACATCCTGTGGGTCCACAAAATCAGTCTCCCATTCATTGTTTATGGAGCAGCTTCAGGATCTCCCTCCAAATCATCTCAACTGGAATGTAATTTGACAAGTGAACTGTAAATTACTCAGTATAACTTTCTCATGACAATGCACCAAAATGCTTTCCAGGAGCAGGAGAAGCAGTCGCCCAGTGCATGGTGAGAGTGTTGTGGCGAGTTTGACAGGGTTTGCATTTGCATAAAGTTGAAAAATCTGAACCTTATGCAAATGAGCCTGTCCATCACGACGAGCCTGGCTCCCGTACCTTGGACCAAGCTGTCAAAATAGGCGATCTACTTCTAAAATGTAACAAGATTCAGCAGTGGCACAACCTATTTCTTGCCTAAAATGTTTTCAGAAAGAGATTTTGGTGGGATTGTTTGGACGAAATAACAAAAAGTTTATGAGCAGGCCGCCATGTTGTTTCCTGTTTGAAACGGCAAGCAGAGAACCAGCGACCAATCAGGTGCATTCCACGATAGGGTATGTCTCCGCTTGAGCTGCCAGTTAAGTGGAGCAATGCGTCCTCTGGCGTCCTCGTCAGATCTGGTGGACATGCAGCTTGAGGCCACCAAAGTGGACACCCTCCCCTCTTCGGGTGCACTTTCAGAATTTGTCCATGACAATCACAAACAGCCTTGGCGGAACACCTACTGAGCACACACTCGATTTACTGTCGAGGATGTGGACACAGCATCCCGGCTCCCCATATCTCAGCAACTGAAACTGGTGAGTAAAGTGTTATCAAAACATTTACAAATGATGGCCATAACTACAAAATAAAGCCACTAAAATGATCAGGCTGGCTCCTAGTTTGTGGATGTGCAGCACTGCACAGCGGCCCTATATTCGATGATGTCTGTTTGACCACATTGCCATCTGGTTTGCAAGCATAACATTGTACGCGGGGCTCTGTGGCTCTGTGTGCGAAACAGCTTAAATGCACTGTCACACATGCGTGAAATTAACATTCGCCTCCCGTTTACTTCCATTCTATGCGAGTGAAGGGGCGAAAAAACATCCGCTTCTGGCGGCGAAGCAAATTTTCGCATTCGCATGGAGTTCAACTTTGGTTAACTTTCAGGCGGCAGGCGATGGTTTGCGCATGCGTGACTATGCCTTAAAAAGGCTACACTATAATTCACCTCAACAGTGTATGTTGCAAAAGGTAATATGCATTGACGTCGAAACCAGAGCAAAGACGAATAAAAAAAAAAAAAATCCTGAGGCTATTCCTAATACTTCTCCACACAACCCGTCCATTCCTTTTAGGACGTAAAGCCCAAACACCTCTCAGTGCTCAATGCTCATCAGCCAGCTGTCGGGATTACTCACAGCATCGTGGCAGGAAGTGTAGACAATCTGAACCTGCTTGAGGTCCCTGTCCAGGAAGTGTCTCCGTATGGCCAGGACATTACAGCCACAACAATTGTCCTCCTCCACTGTCACAGACTGAGACAAGCGAGAGCCAGACACTGACGTACAGCTGGTGAGAGAGGGGAAGATAACAGGAAAACAGGAGAACACATAAATACAAAAAAACAGATAAATACAAGAGTAAACAGGTAAGATTACAGAGATATAATCTAGCATCCCAGTGCAGGCGATGCGGAGAAGAGAATGTGATTAATTCCACATTCGGCTGGTGTCAGTGAGTGAGTCTAACTAGAGTGCTATTGTCTCTGTGGATTACCACTTGGCAAGTGTTGACGCATGTGAAATTTGATCCGTGTCGGAGAGGCTCGAGAGACACAGAAGCCAAATAGATCAAAACTGTGCAGGTGTATGTTTGAGTGCTTACGGGCAGGAGCTGGCGAGGCGGCACAGCCCACAGGCGGGCTTCCTCATTAGGTACATGGGCCAACCGTATGCAGCCAGGGCAAAGAGCATGTAATAACACACGTCCTTGTACATGTTCATCTCGGTCTGGCAGAGGGAGAGTCAGACAGACGGACACACACACATGTTAGAACAAACAACTGAGGAATAAGAGTAATAATCACACATTCAGAAGTCCTGAGATATTCATATTCATATTCATACATACAAGTGCGCTCACACACAAAAACACACACTAACTGCATAGCAAATGAAATCCTTTCAAAGAAAATAAACACGTCACACGAGAGTTGTATTTTTAAGATCCAGTATTTTGTTGTTTATCTGAATTCTAATAATTTTAACTTTCACAATTGCCCACTGTTTATGTGATATAAACACAACCTACACTTTGTTGTTAGTTTATCACACAGATAGAAACTCACCGAGTTCTTAAGGTCCAGGTATCGAGTGTTACGAGTGACAGGCATTCCAGATAAGAAGGCTAAGATGTCATTGTTGGCCTTAGGAAGAGAAAACAGAGTAGAACAGTTATTTTTCATTACAGCACAATGCCTACGCAAGCACAAAAATACAGACACACATATATTTTTTTTTTTATAGACAGCGATACCTGGTCCAGGATAGAAGATCTCTTAGACCTCTGCCTCTGGCGGAGAAGTACAAGGCCAGCAATAATATCACTAGGCACAATGTCCAGGTCTCTGAAGAACTCTGCAAAAAGGCTGGCCACTTCTGAATACGCATCCTGGACAGGAGAGCAGCATATATCAGGACATGTTGACAAAGTGCAGGAACATAAAGAGGATTGAACTGCAGGAGGTTTCATTCACTTCATCATGCAACCTCTAAACTGTCTGATCCTCTGCTTGTTGTACTCTGTTCAAGTGAATGATCGTTCATAGCAAATGTCAAGATGTATCTTCTCCCCAACCCAATAGCAATTTTGTAGGCTTATAAATTAGGTAGCATAGCTTTCGCACAAAAGGCGAGGCAACTTTGGCCTCTCAAATTCACTAGCAATGTTACTTGTTGATTCCTGTAAATAAACTCTTTGACATAACCAAGTATGTATTTATGAATGTAATGTAGGGCTGTGTTTTGGCAAGAATCTGGCAACATGGTATGTATCATGATACAGGGGTTATGACTCAATATATTGGGATACAGTAAGCAAGGAGATATTTCATGATTTTTAAAATCGAATTTTAGAAAAACTGAAATAAGGAGCACACTGCCACATGCATAAAATCTCAGTAGAAAGTGATCACAGTTCCTGTAACATACAACATCATTGCAATACTTTTTGTGCAATCTGACCAAAGGAATTAACATTTCCTTATATCGATTAAAAAAAAAAAAAAAAAAAAATCGTTTGCAGGATTCTTTAGTACACTGTAAATTAAGTACATAAAAACTCTTTGTGAAATATACTGTATATACTGTATATATATTTTTTTTAACTATTGATTAAAATCGATAGTGTTTTTGACAATCGATACAGTATCACAAACATAATATCGCGATACACAAGTGTATTGATATTTTCTTGTCACCCTAATGTAATGTAAGGCGGTATAGTATAACTGTCTGGATATTTTGAACGCTTCAAAGCACACTAACCTGAGGGTTTGTCCAGTCGATTTGTACCAACTCACTGAGCACAACATGTCTTTAATTTAGTCAGAGCGGTAAATACATTGGACTGTTGGCTAAAAGCTGACGGCAATGTTTCTGGGTTTTTCTTTTTACTTTTATGATTTCAGCTCTGCAGTCCAGTCTAGTGAATAACAGTTACTAGATTTTATATGACTGCAGTTGGCAGACAGCTTGTAAATTGATTTATCCTGAAATGAAATAATTTTACTTTTGGATTTTATATGAAATGCTCATTGTTTCCGGTAAGTAGCTGGGCAGTGAGCTCCTTTGTGTCACATTCTTGACAGTTCCTCTTAGGGCTTATTTCAATGACTGGCTCACTGGACATTATAACTGACATATTTATGGCTTCATTCATTTCTGTGTTACTCTAACCACGGAGAGGAAGCGGATAAGTGTGTGTTATGACTCACTGATTGTGTATCCTGGGCTCTTGTGCAGCACATGAAGAACTTAAGTCTCCTGCTCCAGCTGCTGGCTTGGCCTTCCTCTAGCCTGTGTCTAATGGAGAGAAAAACGGATGGTAATGCTGTCAAGACTGAATGTGCGTGACAAACAGGATGCCTGGTTGCTTTGGTTGAGTTTTGTGTAAAGGCAAAATAAGAGACAGAGAGAGAAATAGAGAAGCAAAGCGCCCGTTAGTACCTGAGCGTGTACGTAGTGAGGTTGCGCTGACGCCGACGAGTGGCTTTCAGTTTGACAAAAGTCCGACCCGTAGGATCAAAGGTGCACATGAGGGTAATGCAAACGCTGAATATCACTAGCCAGTTGCATGCAACGATTCCTGCAGAGAATATTAAAATATCATTCACATTCCAGCATGAAAAAAAACACTTTTAACTTATATTATAGCAGATAAAATATCATATAATAACAACTGTGCATTATATGAGAAAAGCATGAAATCTCTAACATAGTTAAAGCATACCATAAGATTTATTTTCAGATGTGGAGGGAAGTCAGATTTGACTTCTGAGGACTGTGAGAGGACTGGTGGCCATCTTTGATTTGACCTCTCGCGGTCCTCAGAGGTCAAATCTGACTTCCCACCACATCTGGAAATAAACCTTATGATATGCACTAACTATGTCAGAAATGTTGTGCTTTTCTCATAAAATGAACAATTATTGTGGTTATCTGCTAACTATTAAAATGTTCATTCCCCTTTATTTCCTCTTTCACTCACCCAAAGCCAGGTTTTTGGCAGTGACATCAGAGCACGGCTGGTAATACTGGACAAGCCAGGCAATTCCCACCACGGCATATACCAGCTCGACCAACAGAATAGCTGGAGAGAGAGAAAGAGAGAGGGAGTGAGGTGAATACTGATCAATATCTGTCCAATCAATACAAACAGTGTTCAAAACTTAACTTGGAACCACAAGTAATCCTCCCAACCACATCCTCCAATCCTCACAAGCATCAAGAGGTAATCCTGTTTAGAGAGAGCCTCTGCGTGCCTCACCTAGCCGTATATAGATGACATACTGCACAGCTTCCCTGGGCTGTGTGTACAGGATGCTGCCTCTCATGCTCAACCACATGATGGCGCTCTCACAGATGAGGCAGCTGACCAGGATGCCCAGGTAGCCTCGGCCATGGTCCACCAGCGTCACAGAACAGGACTGGTCTGAGCCGTACGGGAGGCCGAACAGAACCACGGACAGAACCACCAACCTGAGTGTGAAAGCCAAGAGTAAGGAATATATATATATATATATATATATATATATAGATACACTGATATATTAAAAATGAAATGCAAAAAAAAAAAATCAATTCAGTGACTCACCAGATGCAGTGCAATAGAAAGAGGAAGAGGGCGGGCAGCACCAGGTCATCACTGCCAACTGACCAGCGCCGCCGAAACATCACCATGCCAGGCATCACTGCCCTGTGGGGAGACAGAAGGGAGAGGGACAACTTCAGGGACAGTGGACATCATTTGCAAACTGGCTTCTTTGTCTAAAAAGTAAAAAAAAAAAAAAATGCCTCAAATCTCTCTTCTCAATTTTCCACAGGTATTTTTGAAAAGGTTTAAGCCAATGTGCTACACAGTGCCTGAAATGGCACTTCTGATTTTTGTCCATATGAGTACCCTTACTTCTCTTTGTGTAACTACACGGAGCTGGAGAGTTCTGAATGCTGCTGTAACTGTGCCGTTAGTAGCTAGCAGCAGTGCAAATGATTCAGAGGCTAGTAGTTGCGTGCCGCACCAACCGACACCAAGCCTCCCCCGCCAGGTGCTAACTACTGTGACACTTCGCACTATGGGCACAGTGCACCTGACTACTGCTGCACTACTGGGTGCATATTCTTCAACTATAGGTCTTTTATGACATTCATCTGCTTTTATCAGATTTTGAAAGTCAAAAATAGTGACAACACAGCACTGAAGGCCTGCATGTTTTTGTGGACAATTTGATTTATATAAAAAGTTTTTATTAACCAAACAGGCTACATTTATGTACAAACTGTGGGAATGCATGTTGTATGTAATGAAATGAATACGAAAATTACATTTGAAGTGGGATTTATTATCGAGAAATGCATATAAATTAGGGCTGTCAAAGTTAACGCGATAATAAAGCGTTAACGCAAATTCGTTTTAACACCGCTAATTTCTTTCATGCATTAAGGCAACTTGCAGTTTTTAGGTTGTAGTGGGCTCAGTTTTAAAGCTAGAGTGAAGATACTGATAACATATGAAACCAGAAAACCCAATGAATCCATTGGCACCAACATGTCATACTAGCTTGTTGGGAAGAAAAACTGTCATGGCTATTTTCAAAGGGGTCCCTTGACCTCTGACCTCAAGATATGTGAATGAAAATGGGTTCTATGGGTACCCACGAGTCTCCCCTTTACCGACATGAGCACTTTATGATAATCACAAGCAGTTTTGGGCAAGTCATAGTCAAGTCAGCACACTGACACACTGACAGCTGTTGTTGCCTGTTGGGCTGCAGTTTGCCATGTTATGATTTGAGCATATTTTTTATGCTAAATGCAGTACCTGTGAGGGTTTCTGGACAATATTTGTCATTGTTTCCTGTTATACATATACATTTACATCATACATTTACATAAAGCAGCATATTTGCCCACTTCCATGTTGATAAGAGTATTAAATACTTGACAAATCTCCCTTTAAAATACATAATTAATTGATTGACAGCCCTAATATAAATATAAATATATCCAAGACACGTGCGATGATCATGTTATGCAACTGCTGAATTAGGGAACTGGCACCTTTTTTGGTCCAATACAGGCACTGGTCCTACAAACTGTACATCATAATCTCACACGATGAGCTGCAAACAACCAAAGAGGGGGAAAAAAAAAAAAGGGCAAACCAACGATGAACGAACACAGATAACATTTATACTGGCATCATGAATGTCTCAACACGTCAAATCTTGCTCAAGGCTCAACATAATAAGCAGGGCGGTGATTTACTTTCTGTGTCTGAAACTCTCCACACTGAAACTGGCTGCAGGGATTATTGCGGAAAATAGAGTTGCACAGGAGGAGAAGAGTGAAAGATAATGGGACGTGGAGAGGATGGGACTAAGTGGGTGAAGGGATGCAGAGAAAATGCACCACTTAATGAACAAAAAGAAAGAGAACCAGCTTTGATATATGGTGGAACCAGGCTGGGTATGGCCACGTGAAAAAGCCTCTTTTACGGCACTCTGTCCATTCTCTGTGTTGGAAAAGCATTGTGAGTTTGCACTGAAGTTGCCTCTGGGCTAAACTGAAATGAACTGTAAAAGGCATGGCAGGGAGGAAATAGTGGGAGAGAAGGAGCCACAGAGAGGCTGATGCAGGCCTTCTGGTGCCGATACAGGCTGATACAGCCTTTATCGTACACGGCTCCTGCATATTTGCTGAAAGCTAAAGGACAGCTTGTCAAAAAAGTATGCCATCCATCATGCCAAAACTATAAAACATAAACCAGCACCAGTTAGTTTTAAGATTTTTTGTTGGTGACTATCCAGCACTCCTCTGCTTTTTAGTATTGTTTCAGAACATTTTTTCACATTTTTTTAGTTATTAGGAAACTGGCAGCACCCTCCTCGTTTCACCCTGAAATACCACAGTCATCACAGTTGTTAAAGTCTCACTTCTCACAACGTGCCTGCATGAAACAGCACACAAGGGACAGTTGCATCATTCCCTAGTCAAAGGTAAATGTAGTATTATACAACATCTTTGTTTGAAATCGGAAAAATACCGCAGCAAAGATGCAGTGATCTGCATTTCCACAATGAGTGTAACTGCAGAGGCAATTTGGTGGGATCATATAATGAGCAAAAAGCAGGACTTGGAAGATCTGGGCTGCTTATTTAAATGGGTCAAAAAAGAGAGGGTGATGTGCATTTAAGTGAAGGTACATTGGACCAAGATAGCTGAGTACTGGCACAACAAGTTGGAGGTGCAGCAACATTCTTCATTTGGCATCCCTTTGTTCACACTTCTGTTCCCTGACATTATGCATCTTGTTCCTGTGGCGTGTTTTGCACCGGTCTATTGATATTAACTGGAATGTATCGTGATGTTTTTTTTTACTTATGCATGTCAGGTAGTGACAAGACGACATTCTTGTCATTCCATTCCTAGACTATGAGTACTAGAGTATGGCTGGTGACATGCTCTTTTATGCCTAGTTCACACTGCACGACTTTAGCTCTGATTTTACACTTGCCGACCCAAAAGCCCCAGATCAGAGGCAAATCGGCGTTGGATCGGCGCTCACACTTCGGCGCTCAAGTGTTTTTGAAGTGTGAATGCAATCGCCAGAAGTATACAGAGTATACACGACGAGGCTGTAAAGGCAGACGAGTCAGCATGATGACGTTCAGCAGTCTCATTTAGCCACTTGTTAGCAACTTCCTTTTTTAAGACACGTAAAAGTTTCAAAATTCACAAGTTGGATATTTACTGATGTATTTTACATCATAGAACAAAACGTTAAAATCTCTTAAACTTGTGTTAACCACAGACCTTATTTCAGGCATCTAACTAAAAACTTTTCTGGGTTTTAGGACTCATTCCTTTAGCGCTCTATAGGAACTTTACTGTATGTGTTGCATTAGCAACATGGAGCAAAGTTGTTGTTGCACCTAGGGTGCCTAGGATGTTTGCATGAATAAACATAACACATAACACAGTGACTGATTTACATACGGTAAATAGTAAAGACGTGTGGAAACAGGCTATTATGTGAACACGTGCCAACGACAACATCAAGCATGACTACGTGTTTTTGTGACAAAACGTAGTTTGGAGACATCATCGGGGATTCCTCCCGGTTAAAGATCTTTTAGTGTTTGACCCCCTGTCGCTGGTCATGTCTGTTTGCAGGACAATAACTTGCTGTGAAAATAGCACCTGTGGTCCTTTAGCTTAGTGTTTCACAGTGTTTTCTTGGGTAACTCCATGCCCCAGTAATGATGATGGATCCACAGATGATAGGCAGAGCCTGAAAGGACTTGCTTTAAGAGAGATAACAAGTGTCCTCAGGCTCATTGTCCTGCACTAACATGAGTAATTATTTAAAATAGGGATGCACCGATCCAACTTTTTCATTCCAAATACCGATACTTGGGCTTCGGGTATCGGCCGATATATGCCTCACTGCATGGAAGTGACTGGGATAATTTTTTATGTGTAAGGCAACATCAGGCTTGACTTAAACATTGCTTTCCTAACTTTGTAAAACAAAGTAAAATAAATAAATACGTAGATAGATATAAACTGAATTGTTATTTAATATTAAACTAATAAATCGTACACCAGCAACTTAGTAAAAGATCTTAAAAATTGGTCAAAACTTAAATAGGAATTTAAATTCCAGCATATAATGTATATAATATATAAACATAGAAGTGAATTGAATAGATTGAGTCAGTATCGGCCTGATATCCAATATCAGTATTGGTGCATCCCCAATTTAACATGAAACAGCATCTACTACACTTCATATACACTACTAATAAATAAAATCAGACCCCGGACAGATTGCACTGTTTCCCCTTCAGCCATGTGCAGAATACAGAAGGCCTCACACCAAATCCCTCCTGTGCTCCACACCAAACCATGCATTACATCATGTATTCAATATACAAGCTCAGCTCATTATCACGACTTAAAGAGAGGTCTATAGTTTCTTGGAGGAGAAAGGGCATTATCCAGCATAGCTAATCCTAAGAAATAAGCTTAAAAAATGAACAAACAACTATTGTGCAGAGATTCTCCTGTTTCTTGTTTGTACTTTGTAATTACCACTGAAGGAAGAAATCAGGCAGAGAAAAAAAAAACATTCATTGAGGCATTTGTGCTACCACCTACATAGCTCTCAGTAGGGACGTGTGGAGTATTACAGAAAAACACTGGCATTTCCTCTGAGCAGATCTGGTGGAGAAATACCTTTTTACTAAACACAAAGAAACACTGGAGACCTTGTTGTCAGAATCGATTCCCACGGCCCCCAAGTTCACTTTTAATTTGTTACCATATTCACAGTCCAAGTTTGCATTGTCACAATATACAGTAAGCTCTATCATATCTTCATGCCAAGTCTATAAAGATTTAAAAACCTAGCATATGTCAGACTACTCAGCACCTTTTTATCCCCACTGTTTAGTTGTGCGCCAGTTCCCTCCTTTGTTTCTCTAGTGGCTGCTTATTGAGCCTCAACACCTGTGCTGATTTGCATTTTGTCTAAATACGGATCAAAGGTTTCCCCTATTGTTTGGGACCAACATGAAATATGGGCTCCTATACTTTATGCTCTTTTATGTGCATAAATCTAGTAATTTATTTACTTTTTTTTGTGACCAAATTTGTATTGGATTACGTTTTTCCACTTTATGGAGGAGGTATTGCAAATGAAAAATCAAGTAACTGAAATATTGTGTTGACACTGCATAATACATCTACATCTATTCACAAATAATCACATTCACAATAAATGCACATACAATTACATTAACATAGCAACATAGATTAAAGTACAAAAATAAATGGTGTAAATAATACAGAAAAAGAATATATACCAGGAGATCCAGAGATAAGGGCCATGGAGATAAGTGTGCTATGGCCTAGCCAAAACTTTCAAATACAATTTAATCGCAGTTTCTTACCAAAAGAAACAAAAACAAAAACAAATTTAATTTCCATTTAAACCTCCTAAACCTGATTTTCTTAGGCAACACATTATAATTGGATCATTTATTTACTTTTATACGCATGTGAAATTAAGCTGGTACCATCTGGTACTGCAGACCATCAAAACATTTAGTGTAAATGTGACCTACAAACTGGACATCAAACTGAACTGCAAAAGACTAGTTCACTGTTTCAGTTTCAACAGAGGCAAGTTCACATTATGTGTTTATTCTATCTGATTAAATATTTGATCTGTGGTTGTGACAGATGAATACTGACAAACAACAAAACTTGTACCTGTGCTTTGTAGTTCAGCCATTTATCAACAACCTGATTACTTTGTCTAAATGTGTATATCGATTAGGTTTTCTTTAAAGCATTATCAAAAATGCTTAAAGGGACAATGTGTAACATTTCAGGGGATCTATTATCAGAAATGAAACATGATATTCATAACTATGTTTCACCTGAAATCTACATAGGGAGCGAGTCCTCTTCACAGAGTCCGCCATGTTGCTCCGCCATGTTTCTACAGTAGTCCAGAACGGACAAACCAAACACTGGCTCTAGAGAGAACCATTTACGTTTTTTACGTGGCCGTAGTTCTCCGACACGCTTGAGAAACTGCGGTAACATAAGCCATAGAGCGCAAAACCGTGGTACCGCTAGCCAGTGTCTGACTTCCGTTGCTCCTATAGTAGTGTTATTATGGTAAGGATGGCCTCTGAGCGAGGCGAATGGCATTACCACGGTTTTGCTCTCAGCGGCTCACGTTACCGCAGTCTTGGAAAGGGGGGAGTGAGCAGAGCGATACTCAGTTTGTTGCAATCTGCAACCACACCACTAGATGCCATCAAATCCTACACAATGAACCTTTAATAATGTTGAATAAAATAATTTTTGTGCCAGTTTTAGGGTTACGTTCTGTTTGTTTCTTTGCCAACAGTTTTTCTGTTATTCCACTAATCTACAGGTGGAGGTGACACACTGTTGTGCCAAAATGCATGTAAACAATGCAGGTTTTAACTTTTTCAAAAACAATTGGCTGTTTTATGGAGGAAGAAAATGCATTCAACACGTTTGTTAGATCTCAAGGATACACATAATATGTTTTGGCGAGCAACACTGAATTAAACATACAATATTGAGATTATATTACCCAGCACTACTATTGTGCAGTATTGAGCTGGAAATGAGCCACGGACTTTGTACACACACATGCATCATGATGGGTATTGTGACAACATAACAACCTTTTATAGCTTCAGCTAAAAGTGAATCAGGTTGGGTGGCAGGACATAATTATTCTATTGAGAGAAATAAACGGCTGGTGGAGCCAGTTTTGCTTTGTGAATGACCTTAATCAAGCAGACACCCACTATTCACCTGACTGTGAAATGCTTTGGCTGCTTGAAATTGCACAGCGAAGAGGTCTACTCCTCTCCTTTTCTACAAAAAGTTGAACTGCTCACCTCCCAACAGTGGTCACCATTAGACCCTCACCAACACCAACACCGACTGAAAGACACTTAATGCTTAACAGCACAATAAACTACAGGCTCAAAACACGGCTATAACGTTGAATCTGCACCCGTAACAGTCTTGTGAGCTTCATGAAAATGATATTCACTGTAATGCTGCGAGATTTGATTTTAAGAGGTTTCTGATCCCTGTTTTCAAACCTCGACATGTACCTGTATGAAAAGGGGCTCATACCCAGTGGACAAGTCCGGGTCTGAGAAGTGAAGCCAATACTGAAGTGCCTTAAACTTGCATTCATTCTAATAGCCAGCAGGGGGCGACTCCTCTGGTTGCAAAAAAAAGTCTGACTGTATAGAAGTCGATGAGAAAATGACTTCAGACTTGATTTATTACCTCAGCAAACATTTGAAACATGAGTTTATGGTCTCAATTGCTAGTTTCAAGTCTTCTTCAATACAGCATGATGTTCATTTAGTAAATTATGGTCCCATTTAGAGTCAAATAGACCATAAAGCAGAGGATGCTTTAGAGCGTGGCTACCTTGTGATTGACAGGTCACTACCACGGTGTTGTTTGGTCTGGAAGTTGTCTTACAACTTAAACCGTTTCACTGTGTTTTCATTTCATTAATATTTAATTGTAACATTTTTTGGTCGCCTAAAAATGTCTTATTCAGCATTCAATTGTACTCTAACTCCACTCTCTCGTGTCACTTCTAGTTGCAAAAAACCAAGATGGCGACGGCCAAAATGCCAAACTCAAGACTTCCAAACGGCAGTCCACAAACCAATGGGTGACGTCATGGTGACGACATCTGCTTCTTATATACAGTCTATGCCACTTGAGGCCACGCAGACAGAACAGCATTTGCCACACCGAGGCGTATGAAACTGATTTATTTGAATAATACGCCACACAGATATAACAACACAGCGAAAAACTGTAAATTCATGGAGTGGGCACAAATATTACAGGACAATTTATACCCAGTTAACGACTAATTCCTTTAATGTTTTAGTGACAGAAAAATTGTTTTCACAGCAACTTGAGCTGAGCTGTGTTGGCAGGTGATTACAACTGGCTAACTGCAGCGAAAGCAGAAGGGTCAAAGCGTGAGAGGTGGAGGTTTTCCTTCCAATCAAGGAACTACAGCAGGTGGTTTCACTGATTGGCAGACCTTCAACCACAAAGGACAGGCGACTCAGTGAAATCAGCTGGAAGACAGCCGTGTTCACTCTCAGCCCTCCACAGCACATGATTGGATCCCTTGATATAAAGCTTGGGTTGGGTACTTGCTGTGATTATTTGTAAAAAGCCAAAGCTTGAGGAATACACCGTTCATTACGTGTGGCACAACTCTTGACCTACAGATTCCAGTTGTTAATTTCAGCCGACTATGTGGCTCCTCAGCTTTGAGAGTGAAGGAAACAAGGGCATGTGAATTCATGTGACTGAAGTTACCTCACAGCTACTTGTAAAAACTCTATCTGGGTTGGAGTAACATTAAAGAGGACAGTAGGAGGAAGGGGGGAGGAAAGAAAGAGGGGGAAACAAAATAAATATATAATAAATCTGAACTGAAGTCCCCCCAAATCTCATTTAGGCCAAAACAATCAGGCCGGTGAAATCAAGCAGATCTCTTAAATGCTGAAGGCGCTCACTAGACCTCCAGAGACCCTATAACAGTGTTATCAGCACTCTCCTCCAGGCCTGACTGTTGTGAAGATATGGTTTAAACTCTCAGCGGAGACTTCAACAGTGGAAAAACATTATGACATAATTATAAATTAAATGGGATTACAGTAGAGAGTAACAGTGTGACCTTGTTGAAGTGTAAAGTGTAGATCTACTCAGTAAAGTTATTATAAGGAAGCAGTGCCAGCTGCTTCCATCTGTCCATGCATCCATCCGTTTTCTTGCTCATCCTGTTCAGGTTTCAGAGGATGGAGCGTATCCCAGCATGCATTGGGTGATTTGTGGTTTTCAAGTTAAGGTTTTTGCAGCCTGCAAACTGCCTTGTAGATAACTGTTGCCTTATGGGGATGTGTAAAGGGTAAACATTTAACTAATAGATATCTCCATGAAACTTCCCCAGTTGATTACTTACACTAAGGCAATAATTCTTTGCATAACAAGTTTTCTGAAAATGTATGTTTAAATATGCAAATGGGGCATTATCTTATCAAATATGTGCTAATTTCCCTACATTTCCAGAAAAGAAAACTGAACACTGGACACCAGGTTAAAAATTCTTGTTTCATTTTGTTGACATATTGGAGTCAAAGATTTGGATATCTTTTTTTATCACTCCATAAATCAGAAAATACTGTCAACAGCCATTTAAAAAAAAACAAAAAAATTGCCATATTTTCAGGAATAAAATGTTTTTGGCTGGGGTCCCTAATTTAAAACACTGTTTAATGTTGGTACTTTTTTAAAAAAATAATGTTTTTTTTCCATTATTTTAACTTACACTACTATCAAATCAGATATACTTAATGTGGAATGATGTGTCCAATAATATAACTAACAACTGCTAACAAGATCACGCTATGTAAAAATAAAATCAATAGAACTGATCAGTGTGGGGATCACCATTTCCAGTTTAAAATAGTACAGAAATGTTACTAGAAAAACTTCATGACTGCTTAACCACCATTTTTTTAAAAATATCTTATGTTGACCATTTGTTCCTTACTTATTCCTTTTATTGTTTTATTCTATTTTGTCATGACTAGGCCTGCAACTAATCATTCATTTTCCAAATTAATTATTTCTTTTGATTAATGGCCAAATCTATAAAATGTTAAAAAATTAATGAAATGCTCATCACCATTACCCAGAGCCCTTGGTGATGCCCAATTTGTACAACAGTCCAAAGATAAGCTCTCTACATTGATATGAAACAGAGAGAAGCAGCAAATCGTCACTTTCAAGAAGCTGATAAACACATAACGATAAACTTCTGTCTGTTGATTAACCGATTGATAATTTCAGCAGTTATGACCCGTGAAGCACTTTGTAAATTGCTTTCAGACAAACATTATTATTAGCACCATTATCATTATCAGCTATCAGTCACAATCATCTTTTTTGTTGATGTAGTCTCATAACTCATTTGTAACAACCGTGAGCAGGCCGGACCAGGTTACATTTATTAAATCTGTATTCTCACTTTTCAGGCCTCTGTGAGACAGCAACTGTAACCACAGATTCTGAGGTCAGTCAATATTTCCGATTGATCGCTCCCGAGGTTCTGAGGAGATCAATTTGCCAAGAACACCTCAGAAAAATGTCCCTTTAACGATCTGTAAGTCTGCAAATGACAGTACAGTACAGCTGTGACTATAGCCCTTGAAAATCCTCTCCGGAGTCAACCATGCCTTTTTCAAAACCTTACAGTAGTACACTGGCCCAATAGTCGTAGTATAGGTAATCTATCATGCTGCACTGAGACATACTGGAATCAGTTCTGTGGACAACTAATCAGCCCTGACCTCTGGCGAGATCTGTTGGCCTCATTTCATGGAAGAAGACTCTGGTCATCAGTACACGTCTCAACCCCGCATCCTCACCAGCGGCTCTCCCATCCATCACCCAGGGGATGTTATCCTGTTAGTGGTGCTGTTAAGCTTCTGCTGTAGACATTAGCAGATGCACTTAGACTGTTTTCACCATAGTGAAATGCTAACAGATCATTACACTTTACATTCAGCTTCTTTTTTTTTTTCCACACACACACAGGGACCCCAGACACCAGTTTAAACTGTGGTGCACTGACAGAGATGCTTTTGTAGTAAACTTAACTTCTATAACCAACTGAGAAAGGTGGAGATGTTTTATTTCTACAAGATATATACGATCAGGAAACTGCGTATCTTCAGAAAATAAAGACATGCAGTGTGATATGAGCAAAATGAATTGTTAAGAGTGTGAAATACCACGTTCCTGTGACAATGACGGCTGCATTAAATAGACCAACGCACACAAATACAGTCAATTTCTATCCCAAAAAAAAGGATTACAGCTTATTTTTTTCTGCACAATAATTAAATATCTTTCAAAAACACACATAAAAATTGTTATGGTGTTAAGGCAACTGCTGCAACTTATGATTATTTTCAATGTGGATTAATCTGTTGATTATTTTCTCGATTAATCGATTAATTGTTTGGTCTATACAATGTCAGGAAATGGTGAAAAATGTTGATCAATGTTTCCCAAAGCCCAAGATGACGTCCTCAAACGTCTTGTTTTGTCCACAACTCAAAGATATTCAGTTTACTGTCACAGAGGAGTAAAGAAATCAGAAAATATTCACATTTAAGAAGCTGAAATCAGAGAATTGACTTTTTTTTTTATTAAAAAAAATACTCAAACCGATTATCAAAATAGTTGGCAATTCATTTAATAGTTGACAACTAATCGATTAATGGTTGTAGCTCTAGTTAAGGCCTCACTGGACACACTTGGACTGACGTAAATTATGACAACATACTGATCATTTCAAAAACCTGCACACGGCAAAAATAGATGACAGACTTGGCTGACTAATTCTACTTTCACAGCATGCAGCCACTTCACTCAAAAAGACAGAATTATCAATAGCTCAAGCCACACATGAACATTTCATTTCATTGTGATGAAACCTTTGCAAATCCATGTGACATGATGACAAGTAGCCGGCCAAAAAGAAAATGAACACCGTCATCAGTTATTGGGTCCAACCCAGCATATTTGCATAGAGCAAAGTTTAAATATAGACTGTCATATTTTCACTTTACAAGTAGGGCTGCGTAATATATTGATATTATATCGATATTGTGATATGAGACTAGATATCGTCTTAGATTTTGGATATCGTAATATGGCATATGTGTTGTCTTTTCCTGGTTTTAAAGGCTGCATTACAATAAAATGATGTAATTTTCTGAACTTACCAGACTGTTCTAGCTGTTGTATTATTTGCCTTTACCCACTTAGTCATTATATCCACATTACTGGTGTTCATTTATCAAAAATACTCATTTTGTATTCTGTGAAAGCACCAGTAGTCAACCCTACAAATTCGTCCCAATATCGAGGTATTTGGTCAAAATATTGTGATCAATTCATTTTCTCCATATCGCCCAGCCATAGGTGAAAGTTAATATGTACCATGGCTCTGGATACCATACACTGTGAAATGACTTCTTATGTGCAGACATTCTGTGGATTCATATAGTTTTTTAACTGGGCAGGGCCTGGCTCCCCTCTCTTTGTTTCATGCAACCCTTTCCTGTCTGTGTAAATACAACACTTAAGCTCTGACAGATTTTGGATTTATATTTTTATAAACACTGAATGGACATGTGCACTCACTACTGTAAAATCCATAACCACAATTAGATTTTGTTTTATTTTGAAAGCATATTGATGCACTCAGCTAAGCAAGTCTTCATAACCTGCATGACTATTTATTGTAATTTAAGATATGACAACAGATTTGTTATTCCATACGACGCCTTATTAGGGCCACAGTAGGTCAAAAAAATTACAGAGGGAGGGGGTTAATATTCTGAGAAAAAAAATCTGAATTTCAGAGATTAAAGTAATAATAAGTAATAATAATAACTCACAAAAATCTCTGGTTCAATACAAGCAGTTATGTTATGTGCCTCTTCTGTGTTGTATTCCCTTCACACTGACACAGTGACGGGTAAAACCGCCATGTGTAACTATGATAATGCAGCTTGCTCGGAGTAACGTCTTCTCAACAGTTGGTTTTTAGTGTTTGCTGTGCTAAAATAAAAGACACGCGCCTTTGTGTAATCTAACATAGAAGTTTGTCGTCTCTGTTTTCCCGTTACTTCTATAATATTAGTACTTATGTTCATAAAAGAAAATGAAAGAAAACGTGTATATGTATCTTTCAGGACCTTTCACCTCGCTCAGTTTTCCAAGTTTTCTTCACGTAAATTTCTGAATTTATAATCTCTCAAATTTGTGAGTTTTTTTCTTACAAATTCTGAGTTTTTTTTCAGAATATTACCCCCTTCCCCTGGCTCCGTAATCATTTTTGTTTTACCTATAATGGCCCTAATACACCGTTGTAACTCCACTAACCAAATAGCCACAATTCCTATACTACTGTGGCTATAACTCACATCTGCTTTGCTCATATAATATAAATGATACCCTCCATGATTTACTTGGAGGTGATGCAGAGTCAGGATGAAAACAAACGCTGAGCCAATCCCTTATTAATGTTGAGGGAATAGTAGAGAAACCTCCTGATGTTATTACTGAGCTAGAAATTTCAAACAAGTTTGTATTTTCAAACCTCCTCAAGCGATAAATACATTCAGTTCCAGCACCTGAAGCTGGCACACACACCACACACACCACACACACACCCTGCTGTTTGTAACCTGAGATCAAAAGAGCACCTAAATGTCTAAAACCTGACCTTTAGGGCAACTCTACTACACAGACCGCTCCAGGCTGAGCTGCAATCACTGACTCTGCTCACTGCTCACCGCATTCGCCATGACTCATGCAAACTCTTGACTCTCATCCTGAGCTGGTGACTCCGTCTGAATCTAAATGACATGTGTTTTGTGAAAAGACTGTGACATATTCCTGCATGTGAGCAATGCTTTTGTACTCGGCGCAGCGTGCTACTGTGTGCCAGGCCCAGGCCCGCACCCACGTGATGCAACAACAATGATGTAACAACAATGACAGGGCTCCCCGTCCGTCATTACGGCTTTGTCTTTGACATGAAACAAACAGGGCACTGGCATGCAGCACAGCAGCAGAGATGTTTTACTGAGAATCAATGCTTTTGAATTGTCTGATGCATCTCCTACACATGCTAAAGCCTAGTAAAATCCACAGTAATCTTATTTTTACTTACACTTTTAACACTATAGGTGATAAAACAAATCTAGCTGTCGTTATGTCTTCACTTGGTTGGTACACACACGTATCCATCTTTGCTAATAAATGGTAAAACTCACCTGGTCTCACTGCTCAAACCGTCAATACATCAATACATCATCCCCGAGGTAGATAAAGATGCTGGACCTGAATCTAAAATCTGCACAAATGGCAAACTCAAGTCCCATCTTAACTCCACATTAGTTCCTTGCTTTACAGACAGCAGGTTGATCCGGTATGACTAGCAGCAGGTGTTTTAGTATCCTACTATTCCATCTCATTCACATAGTGAGTCTGCTGCTGCAGTAACAGCAGCAGTATCAAGCCAAGCTGTGGCAACCAGCCTGCTGGTTACAGCCTCTTTATTTTTTCTATCACATTCTCTCCCTGAGAAACCTCCACATCTATCACCACTGTAACCAAGCTCAATAGAACATTTACTTTGTCTGGCAAACATTGTCACACACACACAGGAGAGAGCAGATCTTATAAACTGGTTTGAAAACAAACAGGATGATAAATTCAAAGCCATTATCATAACAGAGAAATACAAACCCGGAGTCTTACAGTTATTGAATATGCTTCTGCTGCAACATCATCGTTCAAAACCTAAACCTTATAGCGAGGCACCAAAAAGTGATCCAAGGATAATCTGCAGTATATTTTATGTGTCAAACAAACACCCTCTGCAGGCTTAAAAGGTCATTGTACAAATGTTATTGCTTTTTCTCATCTTCAGTGGCAGTGGTGGCCTAAAGGTTAGAGAAGCGAGCTTATAATAATAATAATAATAATAATAATAATAATAAACTTTATTTATATAGCACCTTTCCAAACATAGTTACAAAGTGCTTTACAAAAGTTAAAAAACATAAAAACGTAGGCCAAAATAAAATGTTGAACATAAGACTTTTGTACAAAAAGTCAACAATAATGAATAGCTTGAAACCGGAAGGTCGCTGGTTCAATCCCCCGGACCGGCAGGATAAATCTGGGTGGGAAAGTGAGGCCACCACTGAGGTGCCCTTGAGCAAGGCACTTAACCCCAACCGCTCCAGTGGAGTTGCTCAGTGACCAGCAGATCAGACTGTGGTCGTACTGGGCAGCTTCCAGGTGTGAATGTGTGAACTGTGTGAATGTAATCAGGGCGTTCCTGAAAAAGAGAGCATTGCTCTCAGTGAACCTCCCCCTGAATAAATAAAGGTAAAGAAGAATAATAACCAGTTTTTCATGTTGAAAAAAGTCACCATCAAAATGTCCACATAAACCAATCAGAATTATCTCAGAGTTTTCCAAACACATTTCCTCCAGAAACTGCCCCTCAAAGCTCTGAAGCTGTGAAGTGTTCAGCCATATCACAGTGAAACTCTTCAGATTATACACCACGAGCATATGCATGCATGGACAGCAGAGAATTGGATTATGCTGCAAGGGGGGGGTTAAGAAGTTTCTATGGATGTTTTGCTGTGGAAATGTGTCACCATTTAACTATCAGGCAACTCCCAGGCCTACAAGAGGAGACTGTCTGATAATCAAAAAGACAGATTTGGGGTAGAGCATCACTTCAAGCAGCTTTGTGTTTATTATTATAGTTTGAACAGATGGTGGCCACCAATAAACAACTGTTTTTTCGCAGGGGTGTTCACATTTAGTCTGGCACAGTGGGCAACCTCCAGTTCTGAAAAATGAATCCAATGCAGAAGTGCCTTAAACTTGTATTCTTTCTAACAGCCAGCAGGGGGCGACTCCTCTGGTTGCAAAAAGAAGTCTGACTATATAGAAGTCTATGAGAAAATGAGCCTACTTCTCGCTTGATTTATTACCTCAGTAAACATTGTAAACATGAGTTTATGGTCTCAATCTCTAGTTTCAAGTCTCCTTCAATACAGCATGATGTTCATTTAGTAAATTATGGTCCCATTTAGAGTCAAATAGACCATAAAGCAGGGTATGCTGTAGGGCGTGGCTTTAGGTCACTACCACGGTGTTGTCCGGTACGGGTGGTGTCCGTGTTTTCGTCTTACAACTTTAACCCTTTCACAGTGTGTTTTCAGTTCATGAAAGTTAATTGTAACATTTTGGTCCCCTAAAAATGTCTTATTCCGCGTTCAGTTGTGCTTAGCTCCACCCTCTCGTGTGACTTCTGGTTGCAAAAAAACAAGATGGCGACGGCCAAAATGCCAAACTCGAGGCTTCAAAACAGCAGTCCACAAACCAATGGGTGACGAAGTCCACTTCTTGTATACAGTCTATGATCTCACATTTAAAAAAAACAGGATGCCTGGTTGTCTCATAAAATAAGGAAGCTGTGCCAGTGAAGTAAAGTCAAATTTCCCGTGCTGCACTATACTACAGAAATACATTTCTAAATTGAGTCATTCTTAAACCAACAGATACAAAAAACCTGTAGACAATGCTTCAATAATCAGTAGCGGTGTAATTATTTACTCTTTCCTGGTTATAGGTCATCTACCACTCTTCACACACTGTGACTCTAAATGTCAGCCTCAAATACAGGAGCTTTTACTCACACATACTGGAGGTCGGTAGAGATTATATGTAAACTAAGGTGTGCCAAGGAGGACACAGGTGAACAGACTCCAGCTTTCACTCCAGCATCTGCATACATCCTGGATGTACAGTATCTGACATTCACTGTAGCACATTTAGTTTCTGCAGTAAGTATGGAAGTCCTGTGCCGATCCATGTTATATGAATACTCAACATGGTGCTTTTATTTGGTGAATGAAAAATGTATATATTTTGAAATAGCTGGGAGTAATCATAATTTAATATGCTTTATTGGCAAGGACAATGTTGTCAAAAGCATCAAGTAATGGTGAGATTATAAAGAACTACCTTTCACAAAACAATGTTATAACAATATTATTCGTGCTGTGTGTACATATAAAATGTATGGCTTCACGAGTGACTTGAAAAAACTGTCCAGCTCGCTATCACTGTAGAGAAGTGAAAAATAGAGCTTGATTTATAAGATAAGATGAATAAGATGAACCTTTATTAATCCCCAGAGGGAAATTCAGGTGTCAAAGCAGCAACATCAGCAAACAGAGTGAAACACAGGAGAGGTAAAGGTATACAAAAATTATAAAAACAATAGTAGAGACATAAAAGATACAGAGTGAATGGGTGAATATAGTGTATGCAGCCTGTTGATAAATAAATGCAGTATGTGCAATAAATAAATGTAATATGTACATGTGTGCAGTCTATAAAGTGGTATATAGGATGTATAGTGTAAGTAAGTGTAAAGTGCGCCAGTGGTTAGAGTCCAAGATGGTTGCAGATTGTGCATGTTTAAAGGCAGATAGTGCATGTTTAAACTTCTTAAAGTTATATATTATAAAAAGGTATATATGCAGCATTGGCGGTTAGCATTTGTAAACAGACCATTCAAAGTTGCCCCGTCCTCCCCGACTCAACGAGCGAGAAAGAGAGCGAAGCTTTGGTGGAGCAAGCTACAACATGAATATTTTACCAAAAATATTTGGTAACGGTAAAGTGATTATGTTTAGTGCCATTTTAGGAGTTTTAAGCATATTTCCATGATTAGCAGGATAATATCATGAATCGCAATTATTTTGGGTAATCATGACATTAAAATTTCATATCGTCCCATGCCAACATTGATATACATATATGAATATTATGTAATATCCCTGAGGTTGTGTGTTAAAGGGGTTGCATCAGTTGAACTATCATTAAAGAGAAGCTCTCTAGACACACAGGTATGCAGCGACTCCCCTATCCTGCAGGTAGCTTGTTGTGGTGTCAGAATCAATAGGAATCAACAAGAAAGGAACAACATTTGCTTGGGGGGACAGGTTGAAGAGGAGATGGCATGTAGTGAGGGCACAATCCATGGACAGACAGGCTACTGAGAATGCTGTGGTTAAGCCCGACTGGCGCGGTGGTTCGACTGCAGCACGGTCCCAAAATCTCTCCCGTCTCCTCTGCTCTCTGTCATACATCCATCTGCTCCAGTCTCTCTCTTTTTCTGCCTGGGTCAGTGTTACACTCTGCTCAGATCAAGATTCTGTCTCCAGCATTTGTCACATCCCTGGCTCTGCTCCTGCTGTCTCTAATGATCCTGTCTCTTCCTATTCTGTCACACCACAGCGCTATTCTGTCCATCCTAAAGAATCTCACCCATCTCCTCTCTCCATCTCACCCTCTGCCTCTCTCTCATCTTCTGTCTTCCCGTCCTCATGCTCTCTCTCCTTCTTCTTCTCCTCCTACCCACACACTCATTCAGTATTCATATTTTAGAGGACATTTATGAGCATGAAACCGAGCGTGTGCATCTGCACCATTTTCGGTGCAGAGGAAACCTACATTTTCTCCTCGAGCCTTCCCCTGTCTCCCCCCCCCCCACCACCACCACCCTCCTCTTCCTTATCTAGCTAATCCAGATTCTGGTTTTGGTTTCGTGTTGCTCATCTTTTTTTAGACTGAAAGCCATGTGCCACTCACTCCTACTCTCCCTCTGCCTCTTTCTCCATCTTTTTCTCCCACTGCCACCCACTCAATCCCTTTCACCTCTTCCCACTCCATTTTCTCTTCTTTCAGTTGATGTGATAGTATGTGCACTGCAGATTGCATGTGTGTGTTTGTGTATATACATGAATGTTTTTGTGCGTGCGTGTGTGTGTGTTGGGGTGGTAACATATGTGCTCTGCCAACCTGTCTTGTGGCATGTTGCCACATACCATGCACAGATCTGTTTGTCATTGTATCTGGTCAGATACTGAAAATAACCGCAGCAGTTTTGTCCATGCAACACGCTCCTGCAGCCATAGGATTTCAGCAGTGTGCCGAATGTATTGTGGTGCTTTAAAATTGGCAC
>CAKAOI010027126.1:0-35443 GCA_916701655.1 Sebastiscus albofasciatus
TTTCTCTCTATCTCTCTTTCTCTTTCTCTCTCCATCTCTCTCTCACTCTCACTCTCTCTCACACTCTCTCTCTTTTTCTCTCTCTCACTCTCTCTCTCTCCCTCTCTCTCTATTTCTCTCTCTCTTTCTTTCTCTATCTCTCTCTCTCTTTCTCTCTCTCTATCTCTGTCTCTCTCTCTCTCCCTCTCTCTCTCTCTCAAACACACACACGCGCGTGCACACACACGCACGCGCCCGTGCACTGTAGAGGTGGGAGTGGATGGATGCTCGTGTAGCTGCTGGAAGAAGCCAGGATGGGATAATCATGCGTGTCTGGCTCCGGGCGTTGATGCAGCTGCTGCCGTTGCTGGATCCGGACTGGACCTGGACCTGGACTCGGGTCGCAGCAGGGTGGGTCTACTAGTTCCCCCGGACTGGAGAGAGCTATATCTGGACCTCCATGTCGATGTCATTATCAAGCATATTCCGAGAGAAAGAAAGAAGAAGAGGGCGATGGCCGTGAGAGGAGTTGGTGCAGCTCTATAGAGAAATCGACCGTTTTTTCCGCCTGATGGAGGAGAGAAGAATTGGCCGGTATTAAATAAAAGCGCAGCGCTGGTTTGTTGGAATAACTTGGATAAAGGAGGAGAGAGAGAGGAGACATACAGGATACAGAGGGAGCTTCATCACTTGTTTTTCTTTATGTTCTTTTTAAACTGGGATTAGAGATAGAAACCTGGAAGAAGGGGCTCACTTTTGCATCGGTAATTAGGAGAGAGGACAGCCTCCTTTTGGAGCGAGAGGAGCCGCATCTTACCGAGGAGGAGGAGGGATACTTGGATGGAGAGAGCGCAGTGAGGAGCCGAGAGAGAGCGGGCTTGCGGGGAGCCAGGAGAGGCGCGGCGGCTCCATGAGCTCCTGCAGCCGGGACAGAGCGCCCAGAGCCGAGCCGGAGCGTCTCCACCGCCGGGGGTAGAAACAGAAACCCTCCGGAGGCTACAGGACTGGCGGCCAGTTTGGAAGTTTTGATGCATATGATCACAACCACCATGATTTTTATGATTCTTGGTGCTTCAGTTGTAATGGTAAGACATCTTCACCTCCAATCAAAATAATCAGAGTAATCACATCATTATACAAAATGTGCACATTTATAGCTAGAAACCACCTTAAAAGCAGGCCTATATCAGTGCCATGTGGAAGTAGGTTAGCCTACCTATAATTACCTGCTGTCATAAATAAATAATCTATTTTGAGTCCCCCCTCTTAGAATCAGGGAGGATCTTGCCAAGGCTCTCTCATTTTTTCTTTTATGATCCTTATTATTAATCTTAAATAATGATGATGATGAGGAGAATAATTCGCTGTCTGTATAGGAAAATAGCCTAGCCTATATATATTTGCTTGACATGTCCCAGCTGACTTGCATGCTTCTTTGCAGGCGATAGCCTGTTTAATGGACATGAACGCACTACTGGATCGCTTTCACAACTACATCTTACCGCATCTACGAGGGGAGGACCGCGTCTGTCACTGCAACTGTGGAAGGTAAATGCCATCATCCTCTCTGTTCAGTATTTGGGGATAAACATGGTGGTGTGTGTGCTCTTTTTTTTTTACCCGTCAATTCTTAATTGCTTGGAAGAGGCCTCGAAGATGAAGCCCTGCAAAGCCAAGCTGCTATATCAGCCTGTCTCTTACATAGCGACTCATGTTTTCATAGACGGGTTGTTTTATAACAGACTCGTTTAGTCGAGGTTGTTGTTTTTTTTCTGCAAGGATTTCGGCTTTTGCTGCATATCCGAAGGTGTGTGTCGGAGCCATAAATAGATAATGAACTATGAGCAATATATAAGGCCGTTCAAAAACAATCTGAGCATCAAGTGCGCCTCGATTCAACACAACAGGCCTATACACACGGTGTCGGAGACAATATAAAGCTTTATTATGAACATATGAAGTGGTGAAGTGAAGTGGTTATGGCTTAAGAAGCTGGTGCTATGGGGCTGCTCATCAGCCTACCTGCTGTTTGCTCCCTCAGAGAGAGCAGGTTTGAAGTGGTGGTGGTGGTGTTGAGGGGGGGAAACAGCAGCAAGACACTCATTAATAAATGAATCCGGATTTAATCAGCAGTATTATGCATTTTACCACCAATAAGCATGTAATACAGCAGGCTGGATAGGCTGTGTGGATGAACAGAGACACAAATGGGCCTGTTTTTTTTTTTCTGGTCATAAGTCTACAGTGCCTGAGGGTATGGCAACAGTGTTGTTGCAAGATTTAAAGTAAGAGTCCTTTTTATCCAATAGATTCACACCTATATTATAGTCCTCAGATATTACATCCTGATTGACCCATGTCCTGCAGGCAACCTAGCTATACAGCCACGAGGACAGATCAGTGTTTTAAGGAAGGGAAAATGTTGTCATGTTGGTGCAAGCTGAACAGATGCACATTAAAACAAAACAGCAGTGTATACTGTGCATACTGCAGTGAGGGGGTTGATGTACTAGCAGTTCATTAGCAGCATTTAAGAGGCCAGTTCCACTGTGTTTTTTTTAAGCCTGTAAATCCAGAAATGGGTCATCATCAGGTGCTATTTAGATTATGCTTGTCAGAGAGGGATAGTCAAAGTTTGGAAAGGCCTCTGTGATGTGATATAGACTGATCAAGACATAAAACTATATGTTTGGAGACAGGATTTATGATGAGATGATGTATCACTGACTGACTGTCTTATTTTGTATTGGGCTGTATCAACTAAAATATTTAATCGCAAATGAATCACATTTTTTTATCGCTTCAAAATGTACCTTAAAGGGAGATTTGTCAAGTATTTAATACCCTTATCAACATGTGAGTGGGCAAATATGCTGCTTTATGCAAATTTATGTATATATATTTATTATTGGAAATCAATTAAAGCTATATAATTATAAATTAAATTATAGCTTTAAAAGTGAGCTACAGCTACAACCTAATAATCGCAAGTTGCGTTAATACGTTAAAGAAATTAGTGCCGTTAAAACAAATTTGAATTAAATGTGTTATTATCGCTTTCACTTTGACTGCCCTATTTTTGTAATATTTTGACAACCATGTCGTCCTTGCTACTGTCAAAAGGGCTCGGTTATGAATGTAAGCAGGATTTGTAGAAATTAAAGTATTATCAGCAGCATTAAAGGGACAGTGTGTAGGCTTTGGCGGTAACTAGCGGTGTGGTTGCAGATTGCAACCAACTGAGTACCCCTCCGTTTACTCCTCCTTTTCCAAGACTGTGGTAACGTGAGCCACCAAGTGCAAAACCGTGGTAACACCATTTGCCTCGCTCAGAGGCCATCCTTACCATACTACTACCACTACCACTACTTTAGGAGCAACGGAAGTCAGACGGCGGCTGGCGGTACCACGGTTTTCCACTCTGAGGCTCACTTTACTTAGGCTTGTGCATTGCCAAGAATCTGGCGATACGATACGTATCATTTAAAGTGGCAGTACGCAGTATATTTTTGGCATCATTGGGCAAAAATTCCATAATAACCTTTCAGCATATTGTAATTCAAGTGTTCTGAGAGAAAACTAGACTTCTGCACCTCCTCATGGCTCTGTTTTCAGGCTTTAAAAAATCAATCCAACCAAAACAAAACCAATCACAGGTCATTTCATTGCAAGAGCGCTCTTATTGGCTGTGCTCGGAACTTGGCGTTCTTTCAACGGATTTTACAATGGCGTCTGCGTCACAAACGTTCTCATTTTACAGCTAAACCATGCACTACAAGATGATTCCGAAAACATTTGAGGCGAGAAATAGGCATTAACGTAACATAATATTGATTCATATTTGATCAGCGCTGCCTAGTTTGACCGTTTGGTCAGAGTGTGAGTGTGTGACAGCCGGCTTTCATAGACAGCAGATGGACAGCAGACCTCAGGTCAGCTCTGACTGGTTGTTTCCCTCCGGTCTGTGAAATCTTGCAGATGCCGTTAGGAGCACCGGAGGACACAGAGGCACATGATTTTTTTCAGGTTACCTGTTTGATGTACTACTGTCACGATATAGTGACCGTTTTATAAAAATAACTTTTTTAATCATTTTGCTCCAATCTCGCCTACTGCAGCTTTAACAGGGGTTCCAATTCATTATATTGCGGTACTGTAAGTAAGGCAATATATTACGATTTAAAAAAAAATCTAGTATAAAGAACACACCACCATATGAATCAAATCTGAGTAAAAAAGTTTACTTTTTTATGCAATCAGAACAGTTGGATCTGCTGGATCACAGTCCCTGTAAAATTCAACATCATACAGTATCACAAAACATAATATTGCAATATCCGTTTTTTTCTCTCGATATTTTCTTACACTCCTAACATAACTGCAGTTTCACAAGCGTGTCGGAGTACTACGGTGGACTTCAGGTAGGGTAAAAACATGAAAGTCTCTCTTTAGAGTCAGTGTTTGGTTTGTCCGTTCTGGGCTGCTGTAGAAACATGGTGGACTCCATGAAGAGGACCCGCTCCCTATGTAGATATGAAGGGCTCATTCTAAGCTAACGAAAACACAACGATTCTTAGTTTCAAGTGATAATACACAAAAAAACCATAGTTATAAATATTAAGTTACATTTCTGCTCATAGATCCGTGGAAATGTTGCGCACTGTTCCTTTAAAGCAGTGATTTCTATAGGCCTATTTATAATATCAAAAATGATCTCCAGTACGAGTATTTAGCAATGCACAGGCACTGATAAAATAGTAAACCACTGGACAGTATGCACAGTCAAACCTCTGCCCCTCCTGTTAGTTTTGGGGTTACTGTACCCACACAGTGTCTTTCCTCATACACAGCAGAAAGAGAGAGATGTACGTGGATGAATAGAGCAGGCCTGAGCTCGGGATCACTCGCCTGCCCTCCCATGCGTTAGACGTGGAGGTGTCGTGACGCCCACAGCGCTCACCTTATCAGGCTTGAGGACACGGCCGGTGTCATTTTTATTTGGCAGCCCCTGTGCTCTGATTTGGATGTAGTTGTAGCCTCTCTGATGGGCCGAAGCCTGGCCCAGGATAGAGATCTAGCAGTGGACTGTGCTGGGTGCACCCTGCTGATGAGTGTCACGCTGTTGTGAGAGGCTGCAGGATAGTTGTCCTAAGATGATCTAAATGCTCTCTTTGTGGCATCTTAAATTCTTCCAGAAAAACTGAATAGTTTTCATTTTTATATCAGAAAAGAAGAGAGTGAGTTGCAGGGCGCAGGTCAGCAGGACTTTAAAGGTATACAGGCAGCATAAAATAATCCTTCATTCTTCAGGGAAAAGAAAGAAACCAGGAGGAAGATTTTGGCTTATCTTTACACGTAGCTTAGCTTTTGATGTTTTGGCGTTAATGGACCTCGGTGGCTGTATGGCTCAAGTCAGTGAGGTCCAACAGGGGGTCTGATCCCCCGTGTGGCCCTTCTACTTCTTCAGTACTAAGTGCTGCGGTGTTTCTGCACTGAACTTCCAAGAGATCATCTGTCAATCAAACGGCATTGGTGGATTTTCTGTTAATGACGCTGCATTCCTGTAGGTGGGGATTTTTCATTTCTTCCTCAAATACCGACAGACAAGTCGGAAACATCTGTAAAATTTCCAGTTAGCTTCCAGTGAATCATACGGTTTTGCCAGTAAAGACGCTTTAGATACTGGGTGTGAAGCATTAGGTGTGTAACAATACATCGATTTGGATCACTATGTTGATTCAACGATCCAATATCATTAACGCAAAGCAAAAACATTGACACATATCATCATCTTTAAGATGCGCCTTTATCTTGAAATTCCCATGGCACGTTTGTGTCACCATTTCCATCCAAGCGCACACATCTCCTTCCTACAGAGCACTGTAATGCAATTGTCAAATCATATTTTAGTTGCTTTTTGTGGGTTGATATAAATGTAACGGATTTTGTTAAACGGGCATATGATATCGTCTCATATCGATCGCAGGCCCCTGAATTAAATCAAGTCGAAAACGCATCGTGGCAGACTTTGTGATATCAGCAAATATCATATCGTTATCCAAAGAATCAATATAATATTGTATCGTAGTGAAACTTATGATTTACACCCCTATTAAGCATAGTAGCTTTCATTAATGAGGTGTTATGTCAGTCAGAGATAGAGATAAGCAAAGCAGACATTTATTTAAATAAAACGTGTGTTACAAACTGGGACATTTACCAGGTAGGGAGCATCTACAGTACTGAAAGATACTATCATGTTGCATTGGAAATGTAGAATCTAGGGCAGTCCTTTGCCAAAGGAATTCTTTGTTGTCTAACACTCATACGATTTTGTCAAGTAATTGATTGGTTTATTTAACAGATTTGTAAATCTGAGTTTCTCCACAAAGAATCACACAAAAGCACCACTTTAAATCTTGTGTTTACCAGAAATGTGCTCATAAATTTTCTTGGAAATAAGTCATTCAGCATGAAAAAAGCATAAAAAGGACTAATTGGCTAAAGAAATCTGAGTCGACTAATGCGGGGTACACATTACACAAGAATCAAGCTGATTTTGGGCTCACTTCCCCTCTTACGACAATGGTCAGCAAAGACCTGATGTCTTTGATGGCTCTAAAGATTATCTTGCCAGATGTTCTTGTGGTGTGAAGTATGTTAAGAGTGTTTTTTACATCCCCTGATCTGCTCCATCCTGGCTGCACCAATTTCAAACCGCAACTATTAAACAGCGTGGGCCAGCCTTTAGACCAAAACAACGATTAGTTGACTAATCAACTGAGAGGGGGCAGCTCTAATAGAAACCAGTGTTTTTGGAGCTTGACTTGGACTGTCAGGACATCTCAGTCTTTGCTGCTTGAGTTCTGACTATTCTTTTCTTAAATCTGTGTGTTGCATGTCCTTTGAATTATTAGAATTTATTTAAGTGTAATAGTAAATTACCAGAATACTCTTTTTATTGTACAAAAGTCTTCTTAATGGCATTAAAAACCTGCATCAGTCCAAACCTGTTATCAATGTAATGTCCCAGAGTGTGCGTGCAGAGGGGTGTCCTCCATCAGTTAAATCTCTCAGCTCCCACTGTGTTCCCTTACAGTGTTTGCCAGACAACTGTTCGTGTTGTTAGGTTGGAAAAAGCCGGGTGATACCAGTATAGTAAGACTTTCATATCAAGCGGATGTATCTGTTTTACAATGTCAATACTGGACAATGTGGCAAAGTAAATGTGAGAGACTGGATGATTGTTGAACAGTAGCTGCTGCAACAGTTGATATGCGGAGATGTATGCGATGTTAGTTGTCCTTTAGCTGTAATGCAACAGAGTGATGTGTTCACCGATCTACTACAGACATCAGTTGTCTTTAAATTAGCATCCTATCAGCGTAACATTTCTATATTTTTCATCTCTTTCTTCTCCTGAGAGATGTGAACACCTGGTTAGTAGCAATCACACACCCTGTGGATTTGTGGGAAAACAATTAAAATTGGATTCGTATTGAGTCCTTTCATGTCTCTCCTACTTGGAAGAAATTTAAAGAGATGTTCTAGTAAGAACCTGTTTAGATCTAGAATAATCTTTATAAAATGAAAAAGAAGAAGCCCATGTTGACAAAATAATTGCTATTTGTCAGATATATTAACTTGCAGACTTGGTGCGTTTTAGATGATGTATTTGTCTTGGCAACATTTTGTTAATCCAGAAAGGATTTTACTGACCAGGTATGGCCTTAACCTGACAGGATATTGGAGTAAATGCCTTTCTAAAAAGCACCTTAACAGTAGTCACTGAAGGAGGTAGCGAAGTGTTTGCTTATTCTTCTTTCAGGCCGTGAGCACAAGCCGGTCTCCTTAAACTTTTCCAGCCGCAGCTGCATAAAGTGCAGCCTGGGGACACCCAAGGGTCCTTGAGAGGGCTTCAGGGGGTTTCCAGCAAAGTGTGGATTAGCACAATTTGATTAAAATTCAGATAGAAATCTCTAGATATCATCCAAGTTGGTTAAAGAATATAAAAACACCATATATAAGGTGAACAGTGTGTAGCATTTAGGAGCAGAAATGGAATATAATATTAATAAGTAATTTTTTTTTAGTGTGTAATCACCTGAAAATAAGAAACGTTGTGTTTTTGTTACCTTAGAATGAGCCATTTATATCTACATACAGAGCGGGTCCTCTTCACGGAGCCGGCCGACATGTTTCTACAGTAGCCCAGCACGGAAAAACCAAACACTGGCTCTAGAGAGGGCCATTCACATTTTCACGTTTTCGCGTCGGCCACCATAGTTCTCCTCAACCAACAGACTGCACCTTTTGATATTCATAAATTAGGGTTGTCAAAAATATCAAAGTATCGATACATATCAATACTGAATATTTGAAACTGTTTCAATACTCATATTCTGCAGTATCAATACACGGGTACCAGCTGCGCTTTCTGCTCTCTCTTCTCTAAAAGCCTGGACTATAGAGCTCCAGAGAATAAATGCCAACCAGCATTGAAGCTTGTAGTAGCCCAACAGTTAACTTTATTTCTCACCTATCTGTATGTCTTTGAGATGGCTAAGAAATGTTCATTTGTATCTTTGACTCTATGTTGGTTTATATCTAACACTTCCATCACACTCTCCTGTCTGTCCTCCCCACAGGCATCATGTCCACTATGTAATCCCATACGATGGGGACCATTCCTTGGTGGACTCCTCAGAGAACTACTTTGTGAGTGACAGTGTGACCAAGCAGGAGATGGACTTGATGCTGGGGCTGCTGCTGGGCTTCTGCATCAGCTGGCTGCTGCTGTGGCTGGACGGCGTCCTACACTGTGCTGTCAGGGCATGGAGGGCGAGCCGGTACTACGGTAAGATGCAGATACACATGAACTCAACTCAAACAAGAGCTCAGCAATCCCTAAAATATTATAAGAAAATCGTTCTTTATTCATTTCGGTTGTCGGTCATACGGAGGTGTGAATGCACTGCTACATGACAGGAAATGACAGCATGTTCACAGAAACTTGAATCATCTAATAATCTTAATTTGACAGGTGAAATAAGAAAGTATCGATGATTCAAAGCAGGATTTGTGGTAGCAGAAATATATGTGTTTGTATCTATCCACCATGTATCTGCATGTGTCAGCGTTTGCCAGGTTAACACAGCAGTTGGTGGAGCTCTGGTAAATGACCTTCCCCCCGTTGCTTGGCCCATTTTTGGCTCTCCTCACTGGTGTTTTTTTCTCAGTTTACTGCGACCTCTTGGAAAATCACAGATAAAACCTTCCAACTGTGTGATGATTCAGATGAAGGCTATCTGTTGAGGTAAAACTAAATTTAAATTGTTGTCTTCTTTTTTGGACAACCGAAATACCTCAAACCTTATTTCACAAACCTGATTTGTTTTCAGGAAACAGCAGCAGTCAAAGGCTAACGTAAGAGCACCACCATCAGGTGAAATGATGTTCTGAATATATGAAACACTAAGGGATAGTTTAGGTGTTTTAAAATGGGGTTGTATGAGGTACTTATCCATAATCAGTGTATTACCTACAGTAGATGACGGTCGGCACACCCCCAGCTTGGAGAAGCACAGGAGTTATCAAAATGTATTTTAGCCACCTAAACAAAAGACCCACCTAAAATCTATCTATTTAAGTTTGCGCTACATTTAGAATATTTTCGCCGGTTTACCTTACTGTGAGACAGCTATATAGTCTATGTTTCCAACTGGGAACTGAAGCCGTTGCCAAAGCCACCAGACTCCATTGAAAAAACAGTAATTTCACCTCACAGAACACGGGAGTTGCTGGTCTACCGCTGCCTCGATCGGTTAGTTTGTTTGTGTTATTGTATGACTTAATTAGTTCGGATTCACCAAAGTCAGACAATAGCACAAACAAACTAACCGATCCAGGCAGCGGTAGACCAGCAACCCCCGTGTTCTGCAAGGTAAAATTACAGAGTTTTTTCAGTGGAGTCTGGTGGCTTTGGCGAGAGCATAGATGGATACAACGGCTTCAGTTTCACATCAGAAAGGTCTGTCTGATGGCAAAGTAAAGCAGTGAAAATATTCTAAATAAAGCGTACAGTTTTTTTAAGTGGGCCTTTCTTTTAGGTGGCTAAAATACATTTTGTTGCCGGCCCCGTCCACAGCAGTACATTACTTTGCTTCCGTGCAGTAACTCCTGTCTGCTTCTCCAAACTGGGGGCGTGCCGGCCGTCATCTACTGTAGATAACACACCTACTATAGATAAGTAGCTCATACAACCCCACTTTAAAACACCCAAACTATCCCTTTTAATAAGACAATATAAAATCATACCTAATGAGAAATGTGATAATGTAGACTCTCAAAAGTGATTGTAATTATAATTTTATACAAACACAGGATAAAGAATATGATTTTAAAAGCAGTACTTTTATATAAACATATCTTAGTGATAAAACAAATCTAAGCCAACAAAATGATTGATTTATGCCTTTCTTGTACTTTCTCTCACAAACTACTGATTCACGTTAAATCCCCTACAGATATTTACTTCATTACATCATTCTTAAGTTATTTTTGGCACCATACAGTAGTGGGCTAATCACTGCACTATATTGCTATGCCCTAAGTCTTTCCATATTAGCATGTTAGCTTAAAAGCAAACGGAAAAGTTGATGTCCTTTTGGCAGCTGATGTCAGACAAAATCACTTCTCAGCATGTTTGGTTGAATTACTTTTCAGCAGCGGTTGGATTACATATCAAACGGTTAGTGTTTGAAACCAGGTCTGATAGAACGACCTCTGCTTAACAAAGCTTCTGTGCACAATTGTATTATGCTAAGTTAAACCTTTAATGATCTCATTGGGGACACTGCAAGAGCAAAATAGCATCGCAGTGCAGTCAAGTGAAAAAGAATATTAATAGGAGTTGAAATAATGAAGATGATGCAACCCCCAATTAACATTTGGTTGAGTTAGACCTCAATGGGAAGACTAAAAAACTGCTCTGCAGGGTAGCTAACAGGCAAAATGGCAAATCTTTTAATTTATATTCATGATCGTGGCATTCATAGCGAGATTACTTCACTTTTTTTGTCAGTCGTGGGCTAGAAATGTTTGAAATTTGAAAGTTTAGCTAAAAAGAAAGAAACGGATCAAGTAATTTACAGTGTAAAGGTAAAGATGAGGATAATAACTTAGGGCCTGGACAGTAAACATGGTCTCCCATGGTGACGAGGAGAGCCTCACCAGAAGGGCCCTGAAAGTGGATCTCAAGCAGCAATCAGGCTCTCTTGGGTGTTAACAAATCACTCAAATACGCTGACTTAAAACCTTAAAATCAATTCTGCAATTGACACGCAGTCTGTGAATTGTAGATGAGACAAGGATTTAGGTAATGTGGTCACTTCTCTTGATGATTAGCCCGGGAGCAGCGTTCTGAATTAACTGTATTATGCTGATATTTCTCCTGCAAAGTGCATCACAACAATCAAGCCTGAAGGAGACACGAGCATGAATGACCTTCTCGAAAGGCTGCAAATGAAAGAAGAAAATAAACATCTTAGGGGTCTGTTCTAGTTATATATAGAACACAATTACACCACTGGAGCATCTAAAGACAGACGTGATGTTATGGGCTTCATGTTTGTTGACAGTCTGACCAGATTACACATAAGATAATTAATAGTGCTAGTACAGTACAGGGACCATGAGGGGGGTAATTGTTAGGATCTCTGACATCTTTTAAAAAATGTTTTGACATCCAGCACTTATTATGAGAGAGACATGACAATAGGCAGGATACATCTAATAATACAAGGCTTTATTGGACATTGAAACAGCATGACAGCTATGATATACCCCAAGGAGAGCATATTAATAGAGCAGTTTGCCAAACTTTTTTTCTGGGGACCCACTTTTTAAAAATGGCAAACCATCACGACCCAATTCACGAAAAAGCCTCATCTTTAAAACGTGAGAAGAGCGAAATTAATCTGTAAATGAAAGTTCCTGACCATTTTTACTACCATTTCCGCATCACCTCATATTATCTTGAATAGGTAAACCAGCCATTTCGAAGAGATATGCGTTCGATAAGTCACAACTTTGTTTTACGCACGTGTTATTGAAAAAAAATACACATGTTAAATACTTTATAAATGATCATATTAGAATCAGTGTTATAAAATCTACGGTTTTGAAGCCTTGAGTTTGGCATTTTAGCCGTCGCACCTGAATTCTGCCAAGACAACCCACGTGAAATATGTTTATTTGTCTATATTGTTTACGATGCTGTTGGTACACGTGGAGTGTGTTCCAATCCGCGTACTTCTGTACTTTCACTTTCTATTTTGAGTGCATAAGTGCGTTCACACTGGGAAGTACGGCAAAATGCAGTGCACTCAAAGTACCCGGATGTTGTACTCAAAACGGTCAGATCGTTGAGTGAGGAACGCTGGACACTTTCCACACTCAACTGTCGCCATCTTGGCTATGTAGCGGAAGGGGCGGAGCCACGACCACCATTCAAACATACGTAGATAACAGAATAAAACAATACAATACGTAAACATACCGGCGCATTTTCAGCCAACAGGAGGACACATCGTAGGCGTAGGCGACGACGTTGGAAACGTAATTTCCGCTCTGCTTTCATTTTTTTTCAGAAGATATTTTGGCGGGTAGCGAGCCGCGGTCAAATGTTGCAATCGTCATTTCCGATCAGTGCGCCACAGAGTATTCGATTTGAGACGACCCGACACAGTTGAAATTTACGCACTACTCAAGTGAGTAGAGTGCACAAAGTGCACTACACTGAAGTGTTCTTCTGGAAGTACGTGGATTGGAACACACTCCTGGTATTTTGTTATCTTGTCACACTGAACTGTCGATTTAAGGTAGCGTGTGTCATTAGCTTGCTTAACTGAACCCCTACCAGCACACACCACCAATGTGCCCACCAGGTTTCGTAGTGCACCCAGTGATAAAGTGTACTTGTCCCACTCAACAAAGCTAACAGCAATCAAGCACAGTTCATACGCCCATACAATCCTGAAAAGAGACTAATAATCTGCTTAAAATCGCCTGTGTAGGTTCACCATGGGTGTGCAGGGCCTTTAACTCAACTAACGATATTACTTTTGCCTCAAGCGTCGCTGTATGTCCCAGAAATGTCTGCGTGCCGAGCTCAGTCATTGAGAACGGTATGACTGCGCTGTGGTTCAGTGGTTCACACTGTCACATGGGTGATGGGTCCTCGTTTGAACTCTGGTCCAGTGGAGTTACAGTGCATGTATCCTCACACTATGGTTTACATTGTAGTTACTTGAAAGCCTGGTGCGTCTCATACAGACGCTAAAGGTACCAAGGGGCGTGACAAAGCGTCGGTATTTGCCGCCCTGGAAATGAGAAATGCTGAGTGTCTTGGTGTGTAGATGTGAATAAGTGAATTAATGAGTTGTCTAATGAGAAAATCTGGCCAAGCTGTTATTTGTTTTGAACAAGCATTGCTTTTGTGTGGTAACCAATACAATACATATATGAGTACACATACAGCAGTTACCAAGACTGGTTCAGACCAGGCTGCAGAAACAGAGATTGAGAAATGACTTCACTCCCACCATCTGCTGTGCCGTAGTGAAAGCTACATTCCCACATACCATGTGTTTAAATCCAACTGATAGTTGCTCCTTAATTTCCTGTCTCCTGTCAGCACTTTCTCTGAAATATCTGTTTCATTTCTCTCACCATCTCCTCCTGACAGATGACGGATGCATGTTACTGAAGTAAAGAAAAAAGAGGAATGCGGCAGATTTAATGAGCCGGAACATGTGGTGTATAGTTCACCAACATTTGGCTTGATGTGGTGATTGTGCAGACACGAGCAAAGACATAAAAAGGCTTTCAGTGACACTAAAGCTAAGCAGATATGTGACACAAAATCACGACATGGCAGCGTGAAATCCCTCACAGTCTGACGCTCTGCTGAAGAGACAACGCAGAGGATTCATCTCTGTGCACTGGTGAGATGTTCACTGATGAGCTGAGTATTAGCATCCTGGATTACAGTGTTTTAGTTTCTCACGGTCTTGGCGGCTTCACTGGCTTTTCCGCCCAGCCAGGATCAAACTCTAGGGGGAAACACTAACAAAGGTTTTGCATTCTTACGGCACAAATGAGCTAAAGATACTGAATACTGCAACAAGGATTTTGAGATTGAATATGCTGTCAGTGTCAGGGCAGGCAGGCCGGCATTGTGGAGGTGGCCTGGATCCTCAGTTTTAAAGAGGACATATCGTGCTAGTTTCCAGGTTCTTAGTTGTATTTTTGGTTTCTACTAGAACATGTTCACTCGTTTAATGTTCAAAAAACAATTTGTTCAACAACAACTGTCTGTCTGAATATACCTGTATTCACCCTCTGTCTGAAACGCTCCATTTTAGCGCCTGTATTTTTAAGCTCCCTTACCTAAAAAGCCCAGTCTGCTCTGATTGGCTTGCTAGCTTTAAAACTGAGCCCGCTTCAACCTAAAAATCGCAAGTTGTGTTAATGCGTTAAAGAAATCGATGTTAAAACAAATTTGCATTAGCGCGTTATTATCGCATTCACTTTGACAGCCCTAGTTAAATCTAAAAGCTTTTATGTTAGTTATTACTAATCTGGTATTTTAGGATAGAAATATCATGTGGTATTTTGATTTTTCAGTGTTTTTTTACGAGCTGCTAAGGAACGCTTGAATTGTACAAGCTTTGATAGTTGCAGGCTGCTGCTTTGCTCAGAGGTGTGGAAGGTTTTGCAGCAGCGAGGCAGACAATGCTGTTAGTACAACAGTGTAAAATACATCATCATAAAAAATAAAACACCCAGAGAGGAGGAGGGAGCATCCATATTCATTAGCAGCAGTTATAGAGTTGGCTTCTTCTTTTGTACTGGGAGGGAATGCCCCTTTCTTCTTCTTCTTCTTCTTCTGTGTGTCGACTGTGACGTTGACGCTAGGTCAGACTCGTTTAGCCTCCACAAGATGAGGAGTGAAGGTGAGGCTGACAGAGCGGCGAAGGGTGTGTGTGTGTGTGTTTGTTGGGGGTGCAGGATGGAGATGCTGTCACATCCCCACCCCCACTTACACTTACACACACACACACACACACACACACACACACACACACACACACATACACTCTCCTCCAGAGCTATAAATAGAATGAGAGAGAGCAGCTGGAATGGCAAGTGAGAAACACACACACACACTCACACACACACACACACGGTGCATCGAGATGCACATTGATTCCCATTGCCTTCCCCCCCCTCGTAATTCCATCTCTTGCTCCTCCCTCTCCTCCTCCCTCTTCACTTATTGAATCTCCTCCTGGTGATTTCCTTTAAAATGCTTCCTGCTGCCACTTTTTTTTTTTTTTTTCTTATCATTGATGCGCTGTGAATATCTGATACCTGATCTGAGTGTCTTTGGTAAAAACACCAGTGAAAGAGAAACATATCTCAAAAAATGGAGAAAATGATGACTTGGCATTCAGCATTAACCCCCCTCTCTCCCTTCCCCCTCCTCTAAAGGAGCATAACAATTGTGTCTTCGCCTCCCATTTTCTGCCTCGCATTATTACCATTTCTCCCGACTCCATCCCTATCCTTTTATTCAAATGAGAGAAACCTGTCTTCGTTGCCCCTTTTCCTTTGGATACCCTTCAGAGCAGTCCTTGTGGACAGCATACCCATTCACAGCTATAAATAACTCACTCTCTCTCTCTCTCTTCCCCTCCTCACCTCCCCCTCCACCCAGCACCTCACCCCTCCTCCTCAACTACACCACCGCCACCACCAGCACCACCCCTCCTCTCGCTCATCCTCTAGCAGGGCCATTTGCTGTCTGGGGCTCTCCCCTCCTTCTCTCTCTCTCTACTGTCTCTGTGGACCTCGCTCCGCCTCGCCAGGTCCAGTTTATAACCCGACAAGCACGAACGTCTGCTCCGCCATTCCCCTCCTCACGTTATACACCTCACATTCATGAAATCCTACTTTGTCTCCAGACAGTCACTGATTTCACGGCGGGCCCGTGTATTCTGTGTGTACAGCACGGTGGCTGCTAAGTGGTCAAAGGTAGATACATTTGACACTTCAGCCTTAAAGGTGCAGTGTGTAGGATTTGGCGGCATCTAGTGGTGTGGTTGCACTGTACTGCGGTAACGTGAGCCGCTGAGTGCAAAACTGTGGTGACGCCATTCGCCTCATTCATCCATACCATAATAACACTACTTTAGGAGCAATGGCGGAGGCTGGCGGTACCGCGGTTTTGCATTCTGCGACTCACGTTACCGTAGTTTCACAAGCGTGTGAAACGAGAACTACAGTGACCTTCAGGTACCTTAAAAACGGTAAGAACGGGAGAGAGTTGGCGGAGGATTAGGTGTCAAAGCGAAAAACAAAATGGCCTATTTGGCAATATTTCAGATTTAGACCCAGTGCTATAGGGTAAACATAATGTTAATGAGGCAAACGGCGTGCGATGGACGAGCGGTCACAGCCAGTGCACGCGGCGCCGGGTGGAAACCTGCGGCCCCGCAGCGAATTCTCAACCGGAGAGGCCAGGCACACAGACATCCAACGTAAAAGGGGATGCAAATTTTAAGCACTTTCCTTAATCGATCACTGGTAACACTAATGATCAAACAAACAATAATCGTCATTCAAAAAACATACAAATCGTGCGTATACCAAACAATATCAAAAGCCTTATTTCCACAGCAACATATTGCATATTCTCTGACAGCAGTGCGTAGCCGATAAACCATATAAAGATAGAGGCCTAGATATATTAAATACATTGAATATAACTGAATATCAGATAATAGAAATACACAAATTCTACACTATTCAACTGATATCTAGAATATAACTACACATTGTTTATATTTCAGATCATTATTTGATAGTAGATCAATTAAATTTCACGTGCTTGATCAAATTCTCGACCAATTTGTTGACCGTCGATTAATCGTTAACATCCTTACTACATAGATTTGAGCATCATCTTTTCTCTAAAATGTCCGGAGTAATCGGTAACACCGGTGTTGTCACAAGTTTATTTACCGGTGGGATAATTTCCTCCCTGTGACATCCCCGAGCGTTACTGTAGCCGCTCCCACTGAAATAAACGTCTCATTCTGAGCTAACGAAAACACAACGATTCTTAGTTTCAGGTGATTATACACTAATGAAAACATACTTATTAATATTACATTCCCTTTCTGTTAATAGATCCCCCATAATGTGACACACTGGTCCTTTAATCTCACCTGTAAAATCCTCATGACTGTAGAGAAATGATGCCAGGATGCAGTCACATGTGCGACAGCCCAAACAAAAAAAAAATCAAGGGCACCACCATGGTGCACTTGAAGAGATTGACGCCATTTACCGTCCTCATCCAATATTCCTCTGTTCCAATCTTTTATCTCGTCTCCGTCACGCTGCCCTCGCTGCTAAAAAGCCTCCCCCCCCTCTCCCTTTTACTTCCCAGAATTAAAAGTTACGATGACGCTGGTGACTAACAGACGTACTGTATTAAACATCAGCTTTCCCTGTCTCAGGTCTGTGTGGAGCTCATAACTCACTTTTACACCTCAATGCATCTGATTCTGGGTCATGTGTGGAGGGTATTTTTGGGTTTAGCTTAAAATTTGACCATTAAAATAACATTTTGCTCAGAGTTGTGTTCTTGTCAGGTAACAGCTGAACCTGCATGACAGTGGGAAAAAAAGGTATTATAGCAGAGATGGACAAAATGACAAGCCAGTATCCATCTTTTTAAAATAGAAAGCCAACATCAGCCTAAATTCATACAGTATTATAAGAGAAAATTAGTGTGAAAGAAGCACTTGGACTCATTCACATCGGCGTTGAAAAGAACAGTTTACAGCGCAGAGATCAGTCCTCTGTGTTGCTGGTTGTTGTCTCTTGTCTGCCTCTAACTGGATTTAGAGCCTGAAAACCAGGCTAAGAAGGATTTTACACTATTGTGTGTCTTGATCTCAAGAGGGTGTCGTCTAGCTGAGTCGTCCTAGAAAGCCTTGCGTCTTTGCTCATGTCTGCACAGCTACAAAAGCAAGGCAATGTTGGTTTACAATAATAAATTAGCATACATGTTACACTATGTTGTGTATACTTGTGAGTAGGAGCAAAGTGACGTGTTGTGATTATGACAAAATATGATGCAGAGGTGTTTCCTTCTTTTCCTGTAGACCTTTGAACTTTCTTATAGTTCAGTCTTTTGTGAGTTTATGTTTGCTTGTCATTGAAATATTGTGCATGTGTTCATGTTTTTGTGTGTTTGAAATGCTCAGACTCTGGGTGTCGCCATGAACTATAGTTATCTAAGACACATAAAGTGCAATGTAACACAGTAGATGACGGTCGGCACGCCCCCAGTTTAGAGAAGCAGACAGGAGTTACCGGACGGGGGCAAAACAATGTACTGCTGTGGACGTGGCCGGCAGCAAAACGTATTTTATCCACCTAAAAGAAAGGCTCACCTAAAAAAATCTATATCAGTTTAAGTGTGTGCTATATTTAGAATATTTTCCCTGCTTCACCTTGCTGTCAGACAGCCCCTTCTGATGAGTCTGGTTCCTTTGGTGAGAGTATAGATAACGGCTTCAGTTCCCCATCGGAAACACAGACTGTATAGCTGTCTGACAGCAAGGTAAAGCAGGGAAAATATCCTAAATATAGCGTTCACTTAAACTAATATTGATCTTTTAGGTGGTTAAATACGTTTTGCTCACGGCCCCGTCCACAGCAGTACATTGCTTTGCTTCTGTGCGGTAACTCCTGTCTGCTTCTCTGAACTGGCAGCGTACCGACCGTCATCTGCTGTAGGTAATACACCGACTATGGATAAGTACCTCATACAACCCCATTTAAAAACACCCAAACTATCCCTTTAAGAAAATTCCAATTTCAGCTACTGCTCACACACTGACACCTGCCTCCTCTGACCGTCCTGTTGCCTCTCATCTCTTTCCTCCAGATACCCCGTCCTGGTCATGGCTGCCCCAGTTCTGCAACCTTCGAGACCTCCGTCGCCGAGCCCAGCTCAGACAGCTGGAGGACTCCAGCGGCAACATGGTCCACATCAAGCAGAAGCTCTACCACAACGGCCACCCTAGTCCCCGCCACCTCTGACTCTAAAAAACAAAATAACAAAAAAAAACAACCTAGACCCCCTTCCCCTAAAACACCTTCTCCTCTCCTCTCTAAACCTTCCCAAACTGCCCCCTTGGCCAACTGTTGCCTCAGAGACCCTGGAAAACTGCCCTCCCTCTGTTCATAACACGGCCCCCTTAAACCCCCATGACAGGACTTTCTTATGACTAAACCCGGCCCCTGTCAGCACTAAAAAAAAAATCCCCAAATGGAGCAAGATGACGATTATTTGTTGCCACTGAAATCTTGTCTTATGTCCATGTCCACCATTGTGGGAGGAGGAAGAAAAAAAAACATTTTTAAGGGTGTTTTTTCTGTATAGAGACATTTTCTGTGTTCATTGTTAAACTTGGCATGCTCTTTTAGAACAGGGTAAGATGTGGGCAGCGTATGGAGCGGGCGGCAAGACGGGTGTCAGGATCTTTTTTTTTTTTCTCTATTGGGTGGGAGTGGGACTTTGTCGGCGTGGGGAGGGGCGAACGAGACTGGTGGGTGGGTGGTTTTTTTGTGATGGTTAGATTGCTGCTTCTGTAAATAGTTATAAATACGGGCAAGTGGGATTTAACTTTAAAAGGGGGTGCGTGGGGGGATTTTTGTGCGAGTCGTTTATCAATAGAAAACCTAATGATGGAACCGTGTGGTTAAAGATTACAGGAATGGAACAGGACGTCTGTTTGAAAACTGGATGTGAAACCATGTGATTTCTGCTAAAAACACAGATTAATTAGCTTTGTTACTTAGTGAATTAACTGAATGTATTAATTTTCCCTGTAAATATGTGAGGGGGAGGGGAGCGTGTGCGGTTGCGGTCGGGGTTCTCTTTGCTATATTATCATTCTTTAGTAGACACGGGAGAAGAAATAAATGCCAGCCAAGATGAGTTCAACACACACCCTCCATCTTCCCCACAATGTGCTCAACAAGCACAGTTCAATTTTCTTTTCCAATTCCCTCTCACTTATCAGGAGCAACCAGCCTATCAGCAGAGGGAACCCTCACCCAGCCCCCCCCTCGTCCTCTCTGTCCAGACATTGCTGTTGTGAGGATGAAATGTCTGTTTTATTAAAAGTGCCATTGAAGCACAACAGTGACCTCTGATGTTTGATTGTGTCGCTCCACTCGTATGAGCGAAGATGAGAACACGTTCTCATAGCGAGAGGTTATTTCAACAACAGACAGATTATACAGAGAGGTCCCGCTGACAACTTCAGTTTGGTTTGTTATAATTCTAATAGGAATTTCATAAGAAGTGACTAACAACACTTCTGAAATGACTAACAACGCCAATGAAACACCCTCCACTATTCTCCACTGGCACAATATGACACGTTCCAGCGACAGTGAGGGCATTTAAATGAATACTTTCACCTTGGTTGGGTATCCTTTAACGTGTTCCTCTTCAATCTGCATAGACAGGTGATCATGATGTCCATTCTTTGAAAATATAGACCACACATGAAACTGATAATTTCCATTATTGATTTATCTCTTGAGTATCTTTTAAAGTTGTCTAATCTATAAAAAGGCACATCATTTTCCAGAGCAACCTTTTGCCTTTTCTATCCTTGAGTAAACCCCTGAGTAAGAGACATATTTTATGGATATTTCATATTATATTCAATAACAGTACAGAACTGATGAACAGTACAATTAACCCAAATAGTGAAGGCAATAACTGCAGGAAGTTTATGTGAAACGAGCGAGTTGGATGAATTTTGAGCAGATTATTCCTGTTAATGTTGCATCAGAGATGAGTTTTCTTTTAATTTTTAGCAATGTTTAATACAATTCTCTGCCTGTATGATGTATTTTTTTCATTTTTAACAATCATACACATTTAATAGCCTTTTTTTTTTTTGGGACAGATTCAGTGCTCGCTTCTCCCTGATCCTTGGCCATTGTTCCGTTAGCTCTCTGGTGCGCTTTAGAAGTGCCAGGGAAGAAATATTCTGAACTAACACTTTGCAGATTGAACTCTTGCCAGAACTGCTCAGCAAACATGCAAGAATATCCCTTTTAGAGGGTCAATTTTCAAAAACTGTCACACAGAAACAGACTTTGAAAATGGCAACAACGACCAGAGGAGAGAAAGAAAGAAAGCAGAATGCAACAGTCAGCAATTCTAGTGGTCCACACATGCTTTTACTGAGACTCTTGCGAATCTACAGGCCATAATCACACTATTACCTTTACGTTGGCATACACAGTTACTGAGTTTAGGGCTGCCCTCTCTTAGTCGATTACTCGACTAATCGGTCATTTTTGTCTTCTTTGACCAATATTTTTTAAGTCGATCAGTCGTTTTGTATTGCTTATTTCATGCTGAATGACTTATTTCCAAGAAACTGATGAGCACATCTCTGGTAAACACAAGAGGACAGCCCTAATTAAGTTACAAACATATTGACAGAAGAGTAGACAGAATTCAAGGTGAGTGTTTCACACTTGAGGGTGTAAAAAGTGTTTAACAATTACAACAGCCCTTCATTCACGAGAGCATCTCATCGAAGCTTTCAAGTGATCATTTCTTTGGCTTGGCTTGTGGTTTGTCGTCATCTCCGCTCTGTTTGTCTGAAAGAGGCTTCTCGGATTGACTGGGTTCAGCTTCTTCAGTGCTGGGAGTCTGAGAGGCCGCGGACTTCTCGGCGGCTGGACTCTCAAGTTTCTCAGACTGTTCCACTGCGACAGTCTCTGGATCAGCCTTGGTTTCTATGTTGGGAACTGCTGCTGAGTTTGTGTCATCGGTGACTTCAGTTACTACGGTCTCCACCTCCTCTGCAGCCTTCGTCGTTTTGGCCTCAGCTTCCTTGGCAGCATCTTCAGTGGTCTCGGGTATTTTCACATCTTCTGTAGCCACAGGGTCAGTCTCCTTAGTTGTTAGGACTTCGGCTTCCATGGCAACCTCTGCAGGTGCGACATCGGCTTCCTTGGAAACCTCTGCAGGTGTGACTTCGGCTTCTATAGAAACCTCTGCAGGTGTGACTTCGGCTTCCTTGGAAACCTCTGCAGGTGTGACTTCGGCTTCCTTGGAAACCTCTGCAGGTGTGACTTCGGCTTCCTTGGAAACCTCTGCAGGTGTGACTTCGGCTTCCTTGGAAACCTCTGCAGGTGTGACTTCGGCTTCCTTGGCAGCGATCTCTGTAGCCAAAGTCAGACCCTCTGCGTCAATGGCGGTAGTCTTAGGCTCCTTGGCTTCAGTTTCAATGGCAGACTCTGTTGAGAAGACTTCAGCTTCCTTGGCGGCAGTCTCAGCCATCGCAGGTTCGACCTCCTTAATAACCTCTGCGGCAACACCCTCAGACTCCTTCACCACATCTGCCACTACCGCTTCAACCTCTTTAGTAGCCTCTGATGTTTCAGATGCTGTTTCTGCTACAACCTCAATTGGCTCCTTGGCGACATCACTTTCCACCGCTTCAACCTCCTTGGTGATGACTGCCTCCATCTCCTCGGTGATGGTTACTACGGCATCGGCCACCCTTGCCACGTCAGTTGTTATTGCTTCAGCCTCTTTTGCAATGTTTGCCAGGGACTCAGACACTTGGGCAACGTTGGTTGCAATTTCTTCGACAACCTTTGCAGCATCAGTCGCTACTTCCTCGGCAGCCGACTCAGTTTCTTGGGCAACGGTCTCCTGGGAGAGTCCAGCTACTGCAGCCTCTGACTCCTGGACAACATTAGAGACCTCTAATTCCTTCTCCGGAGCAACAGCAGAGACTGACGTTTCCGAGTGTGCTACAACATCCTCCTTGACTACTTCGATGGCCTCTTGAGCAGCTACATCAGCAGGTGGCTCTTCTTTACTCACAGCAGCAGTCTCCTGGACGGCTGCAGCTGGTATACCCTCAGCCTCTTTAACCTCAGAGACGATATCCTTCACCTCAGGAACAACAGTGTCTGCAGCTACAGCTGTGCCTAGAACAACCTCCTCTGTCAGGTCCTTGATGGCCTCCACCTCTTGAACCAACGGGACAGCAGCAGCCGTCTCAACAATGGTTTCACTCAGGACTGGAGTTTCTACGGTCATCGCAGCAACCGCTTCACTTTCTTTAACCAAAGTGGCGGCCTCTGTGAGGATAGCTTCTGCCTCCACTTCTGCAGGTAGAGCTTCCGCCTGGGCAGCGTTGCTCACAACCTCGATGAGTGGAAGGACTTGTTGTACAGTCGGCGCGGTATCTTCGGTTTGTGCGAGTGAAGCAGCTTCCTGGGCTGCGATTCCTGCAGCCATTTCCTTAGGGAGGAGCACGCCGACCTTGCCAACCCCCGCACCTGCTTCCATCAGCAGCCAGTCCATTTTCTGTGCGTGCTGCTTGACGGCATCATCAACTCTTGAGTCAATCATCGCTTCGGTCAGGACTCCATCTTCAGAAGAGTATGCAGCAGCCTTCCAGGAAAACAAATTTAATAAAAAGCTTTGGATTTGTTTCGAATGAGATTCATATTTTGTGTCAACGGGTTTCCCTACTCACCTGCCAGGCCACGCCAAGTTTGGAGATTTCACGACCGGACATGCCTTCTGCTCGCGCCGCAATGTCTGAGCACTTCTGGCCATAGTCGAACTGAGCCAACTTTAATCTCCTGTTGAGTTGAACCACAAGAGGTTTGTACAGTAACTGAGCCTTGAGCTTTAACTAAGGCACTGTCTACACATATACAGATATTTTTAATAACTGATATTTTCCCCTCCATTTAAAATCTATCCATGACCTTCGTTTTACAAAAAATCTCCGTCCACACTCTAATGCAAAAACGGCTCCAAACTAATATTTACATGTCACCACAAGTGTAATCACAAGTTAAGGTTCAAGGAGTTTCTCACTCCCTTTCCTTCGGCTTCATTACAGTCAGTTCGATAACAGTATTTGTTGGTAGGGGGCGCTGTGATTCCTGGTCGAACTGCATGACTGTCATCAACTGTCTCTTTACATGCATAAATGAAGGGAGGTCATTCGGGTTTATGTCCATCGCCCTTCTGAGTCCTCCAAACCTCGCCTTCAATCGCCCCAAAGCACATTCAATCATTCAGCCTCGATGTGTTTAATGTGTTCCTGCTTTGGCCTCCTGTGACTGCAACATTTTTCAGATGTGAAGTAGTAATTCGTCCAAATAGTGCTAACCGGTAGAGCCGGTAGTCCGCCATCTTTGTTATTGTTTCTGGCACAAGCTTATTACACAAAGCAAGCCACCTCCATCTCTTGAGGTTATCATTATCCACATGTGCATGACGTCAGAGCAAGTCAGGATCAAGTCCGACACAAATCTAACCGGCAAGCACTGTGTGCCGATAGCTGGTGATCGATTCTGCGCAGGCCTGGCTCGTCTCGAACGAGCCTATTGTTTCCCAAACGCTCCGTTTTACATGTCAACACAAAGCAAACGGATATTTAAAAAATCTGCACCTTAAAAGGCATTTTCAAAAATATCTGTTTTTGTGACCCAAAACATTTTGCGTGTGGACGAGAGGCCAACAAAACGTAGAGGAAATATACATTTTTTAAAATATCTGTAAACGTGTAGACGGGGCTTTAACCAATGCACTCTGCAGCGCCTTGTGTGCTACACTTCCTGAGGACTTAAACACCATTTTATGAAAGCAATAAGTAAAGACTCAGACTCCACTTTGATTTCAGGACTGAACACATTATACACACCATTATGCAACTGGAGCTAGCAGGGCGACCTCTAGAGACCAATGCTTTCCTTTGTGGTAGTAAATCATCTCTGCTACGGAGCATCAACAATAGCCGTTTGAATCTGAAATACAATAAGAGTACTCACTGTCTCCCTGTAGTAGCAGGACCCAGCACAAATTTGTCGAAATACAGGCGCACCAGTCTTTCCCTCTCGTCCAGACCAGGTAACGCAAAGTTCACGATCTCATCAATGCGGTCATTAATGGCCCAGTCGAACTGTTCCGGCTGGTTACTAGCGAGCACCAGCATGAACCTGGGGAGACAGAATGAGACTACTTAGACTCGGCCGGTGACCTTTTCAGCCGTGGCAGTGACCTTTTCATGCCCAGCCATGCACGGTGAATAGATACCAACTTGTTGCTCTGCTCCCCGGTGCGGTAGAGGAATGCATTGAGGGTGGCTCTCAGGTCCTCACTGATTTTCTCCTGCAATGCAAAAATCATGACTCATGAATTTATGATTAAAGCACAGGGCATCATCACCATGCATATGGCACTGCAGCTGAACTCACTGTGGCACGCTTACGCAGGAACGCGTCAGCTTCATCTACGAACAGCAAGACGCTGCAGAGAAGAGAAGGGGCTTAAAAACTGCCATTTTAATGTAAAGGCCTTTTAATGGAGAATAACAGCAGCTCAGTATGTAACGCGACATATAGAGTTCATTAAACAGCTGATATATACATCATAGTATTAATTCATTGAGTGTTAATGGAGCAGATTAAAGTGCCTTACCCTCGCCTGCTGGTGCTGGCCCAGTCAAACACCTTGTGCATGGCAGTGACTCCATCGCGCCCCATGGGTGCCACGTCCCCACCTGTCATGATGGCAAAGTCCATCCCCGAATGGAGAGCCAGTTTCTGAAAGGCAACAGAAAGAGCTTTGTTGGAAAAAGGAACAGAGAGGCAAACAGAAATGCACAACAAAGTCTTACATATATTAAGTAACAGCTCAGCTAAATATACAGAAAATATACTGCTTTACAATTCTTTGGGCTCCAGAGCTTCGGTAGTAATCAACAGCGAATATTCAAAGCTTCGGATAGGGAGCGAGGGGGGGTGACCAGGACCGCTGGACTGCCGTGAGGAGCACTTTAACCACTCAGTTAGTAGGCAGCACGGGCTCCTTTTTACGCCTTGTGTGGATGGTGCACACACGCCTCTGTTCCGCTCTTAGCATCTTGTGGGCGCTCTCCCCCTAAACAGCAGCGTTTTGAGGCTGCTGTCTCCACACATTATACACACCGCCGATCCCGGCAGTGCCCGGCTGCAAGCCCATGGGTAATGCAGCCTGCAGAGGATTCCTATCGGTCCTTTCGGCCCGAGCCTCGCATGTGTTTCGCTCTGACATACGCAATGGCAACGAGGGCTCTTTTCTCGTCTCCGTGACATGACTCGGGAGGGACTCACGGGATAGCGCTGCAACACGTGTCTTTCGGTTTAATTAAAAGGCATTAATTTTTAAGGATCCTGTTATTCTACAGTATTGGTGTTTGTTTAGTTATTGAATAAGAAGCATTTTCCAAAAGGTTTGGTGTGTTTTATGCATTTATAATCCCGAGGGGTTAAAAAAAAAAATATATATCTGACTACCAAAATTGAAAATCGATTTCCTACCCAACGAACGAATAACCGAATAGTCAAATATTTGGGACCAACCCTAGTACAATGACAAAACAAAACATGATTGAGAGAGAAATCAAAAGGTGTTGGACTCGTACCTTAGCGAAGAGTGTTTTTCCAGTTCCAGGAGGTCCGTACATCAGGATGTTTCTGTACAAGCCTCGGTTCTGCCTGGTGTTACGAGTGGCGATGGCAATGTCCCTCACACGTCCCTCCAACGCTGCCTGTGTGATCCACAGCACAATGACAGCGTTTTTCACAAAGTCATTAAAAAAAAGAGTCCATGAATGTTGAATTCAGAAGATATCAATACGCCAAAAAAAAAAAAACGTGACTCACGCTGAGCACCACGCCCTCCAAGGCGTCCTGCGGTCGGCTTCTCAGACGCCTGGTTGTCTAAAAATTAGGAAAACAACGGAAACAGCATGTTGACTTCAGCACAAATCATTTCAGTTAATTAACAGGTAGTCACAGGAATTATATCTGAAATCTGAGAGCTTATAAACCGTATTTCTTATAATCCAGTCACAGAAAATCAACATCATTTTAACACTTTATTACCAATAAGAGACTCTTCTGCTCTGGCTGCTACGGACAAATTCAAATGTTCAGCTTCTTGTCAATGAATCAGATTTTAGGGGTAAAAATGTGAAAAGCAATCCTGAAATTAACTACTTAAACATTCAGCACACATCCACTCGCTTGCTATCTTGGTGAATGTGCTCATTCATTTAACACACTTCATTGGTATAACTGATAGCGTTTTTGAAGTTTTTGCCAGTTTCATGTTAAAATTCTCCCACATTCAGCTCATTTGGCCGGATTAGCTGGATTTACTACAGTCGATACACGAATAAACAAATCCATTTAAGCTATTTCTTTACAGGAAATAAATTTGATGCGCTACCAGCTGTTACAGGCTGATGTCGAAAATCTCAATTACAACAAGAATCCAGTCATTTCACTGTTATTTATGAACAGTGCTTTTCAAAATTAACAAAATAATCCCTATGCTGAACGCATTTATTTACATCTGAAGCTGCCTCATTAAAGTATACTATTTACACCAGTGGTTCTCAAACCTTCCCCCCTTTCGGAGGATGTCTGTTTCTTATAGTTTATTTAGTCGGTCCTTCCTAGTATGTTAAATAAGTAGGTAGGATGAGGGTTAAACTTTATCAAACCACTTCTTTATTGACGTGACTGGGATGTAATGTTTCTAAAAGTCTTCTAAATTTGTTGGTTGTCGTACTGTCAGCTGACATAAAATACACACTGATCTCTCCTCATCTCCCACCACCTGCATTATTATTTATATTTATATAAAAGTAATTTATGGTGCTGTTGGGTTGCTGCTAGACCGCCCCGTTATTACAGGTATGTGCGGGAGAGAAAACGTTTTTTAGCTGCAGTGAAACTTGTTTTTGGAAAGCTAAATAACGAAAAATATGGACTGAAGCAGAATATTTTGTTAGATAAAAACATGTAGTGAATTTTCTTTTTTCAATAAATTTTTACCACGTGTGCACAGTTTGACAGCAAACAGCTCCGTGATGACAGCCTTCCCTGTTTTCTTCACAGCCATTGGATAAAAAACAGATTTTAGAAAAGCATCTGTCCTGCAGCGGTTTGACTTTTGAAAACTAGAGCCAATGAAAATGTGGGACATCGTCTCAACATGTGGGACGTGGGACAAGGGATAAAAATGTTGTGCCGTCCCTCAGAAAGTGGGACATCTGGTCACCCCAGGCTGAGGCAATTACAAAGACGGACTGAGCGCTGCGTCGCTCGCTCTGTGTGTGTTTGAGAGAGAGGAGGGAAGAGAAGGTGGACGGTAGGATAATGTCTCTGTAAGTTTGATAATAATTAGAATGTCAACGTTATGAACGAAGCTTCGAACTAATCGGTGCAGCCCGACTTTGTTGTATTTTCTTTTGATTATCGTCAGATGAGCACGTTGTCTTGTTCGCCTCTGAAGCATCGTCTGTTTTTCTTTTTGTCCCTGTCAAATATCTGTCCATTGTGTAAACCTACAGACTACCTGTCTGACTGAACAGCATCACTACCACGGATGTATAAAGAGAAGATTTGTTTACCGTTACGCCGTGAAAAAGACGTCAAAACATTAATTGTGCATCACATCTTCCCCCGGCTATGCGCCCCACAGTTTGAAAACTGATTTACACACATCCTGCATGATAATGAGGATGCAGTTTGACCTTGATTGGGTGCTTGATGGCCTCTACCACAGTTATCCTGGAGGTCTCTCGGACCAGCGACGGTTTGCCCAGACGAGCCTCTATGTAGCGCCCGCCCACCGCCGTGGCGTTCCTGGCAGTATACACTCCTGCCGCTAACAGTGTCAACCCAGCGACCTGTGGGGGACAAAAAGGGAAACACATTGTACAGCATATCAAACCACTGCTTCCCATAATCCTCTGCAGTCCTCCTGTGGTGAAAATGTGACAAAGCGTGACAGGTCTGACATGGATTTACCGTGGCGGTGAGTTTGTCCCAGTCAGAGACGAAGGCCCTGAATCCCTCCCCGAACACCGCTCCCGCCGTCCTGCCAGGAACAAAACACAATTATCACACAGACTGCCGCCGCCGTGGTGGCCACGCTCGCTGCCGCCCTCTGGGACTTTACTCGCAACCGAGAGAGATACTAGGAGATAACATGCCAGTTACTCTGAGGATTAAGGGAAGTGGAAAGTCATTTTGGCCTCACTTTATAGATTCAAGGACAGTTTGTCGGTGTTCAGCAGCTTTCAGGCGGATCTGCTCCCGGATCAGGTCTGCGTTCTCCCGCTCCACCTGGGCGCGGGCTTTGGCCTCCGCTTCAACGCGAAGCAGGTCATTCTTGTGTCTCAGCTCCATTTCATGTTCGATGGTAGCTGGGAGGCAAAGAGGCAGATATTCATAACGACCACTTCTGACAGGGCTGACCTATTTAAATCAGTGTGGTTTAACTGAACACGGTGCCAAAACTAGATCGAACTAATTTATTAACAGATACAGTTCCTTTGTTCTAATCTTCTAATATGGAAAACCCTCTCTGCATTTTACTGTTACGCACGGCCGTTCACTGTGTTTACCTTCATTAAATGGGCTGAAAACAACACCAGGCTGCTACAGTGTCACCGTACAGACCTCTACACACATCAGACTGATCGGTTATAACTCTACTAAGCAGACGTCTAGTTACCAGAGCGCATTATAGCCTCTTTTCCAACTATGAATCCAGTGATGTGATTGTCTGAGAGAGTATTTAATAATCACAGCACCCGTTGATATATATTCACGTTCACTCAGCTGTTTTGCACGTTGCACTGCTGCACATATACTGTATGAACCAAAATAGAAGGTGCGCATGGAGACGCCTAGAAGACCTTCCACCTTGCACTTGGCGGTTATCATTCAAATTTCAACTCAGGCTGCAAAATATTAAACTGAGGGTGCACTACATACTTTTGCACCCTCCACTCCCTCACGGTCACACATGCGCCCGAGGCGATATTCGCCTGAAAGAAGGGCTGAACGATTTTGAAAAATTATGTAATTGTGATTATTTTAACTATGATTTGATTTGCGATATTAGAGGGATGATCATTTTTACATAATTTTTCTCATTTTCATTGAAAAACATTAAAATGATTATGGTGTGATTTTTGCAGAGATCTGTAGCAAACAAAGATGTTTTCTCAAGTCTGTAGAATATGATGTGTAGGCCAGGACATCTCTGCAGCACCACAGTATTTAATTTAAAATGGTATTTTGACACACATTTCCCCTTTAACAAATATTGCCCCTCTTGTGATTTGACAGCTGCAGTAGGACATATTGTGATTTCAATAAAATTTTGATTAATTGTGCAGCCCTAAGTGAAAGTTCACCAACGTTCAACTTGACGCGCAGCGAAGATGTACACTGACCTGCCGTGTGTTCACGTCACTGTTACATAAGTCTACCTGGCACAAAAGACAAAACGCACTCCGGTGACGAAGTAATGCATTGGATTAATAACCGTAATATAATTACTGTTTTGTAAATTGTAATCCCTTACACTACTCGTTACTATAGAAAGTCATAATATTACAGTAATGCATTACTGGTGGTATTTATCTGTGGGTGTTTCACCAGGATCTAAAACAAAAAGAACACTTTGTTTTGCTGATTATTACTGTATGCATTTTTGGTTTATTTACTTATTAAGACACTATTACAACGGCCTATTCATGTCTGTTTTCTTGTTGTACAATTAAACAAAATAAAAAGTGGATAATCAAATTAATTAGAGCAGAGAACCAACGCAAATGTCTAATGAAGAGCTAATTCATCATCATGATAAATACCAGAATAATGTTAGTGAGTGTCATGAAACTCCACTGGGTTGGCTAGCTTTCTTCCAACACAGATTAAAGGCCCAGGGGAGACTTTGGTGAGCCACAAATCTCACAGTGAGCCATGTAATCTCTGAGTCATCATCAGTGCTGATCAACAGCCGTATTGACACCTGCAGATGTACAGTATCATGGTCACTCTTTGCTTTGGAACAGCACAAATCCTACTTATTGCATCTTTAAATTGGGTAAAAAATTAGTTTTTACGTGACATTATGAGTGGATGAATAATGTGTAAATGCATTTATCTTCTACCTTTTCTCATGGACTCTTGCTTCACAACAGATTCCTCTTGTTTGCGAAGGTTCTCCTCGTTGAGGAATTGCTGTGGATTTAAAAAGAAACATGAGCATGCAGGTAATCAGGTGTTGATTTACAATTGTCCATTTATAAAAGGTTTACCTGTTGCCTCAGCTGATCATCATACCTCTGTCTGGCAAGTTTGTCTTGATATTGTGCCCTCTGGAGGTGACACAGAAAAGAACTTATTACATTCACATATAAATATCTTGTAGGTGAAACTTGTGTTTTATTTTAGTGTTAATTCCATACAGCCTGGTTTTGCTTTGTCTCCTCTGCCAGTGTTTTGCGTCGCTCCTCGCCCTGGAGGTGGATCTGCTCGCCCTTCAGCTGCTCCAAAGCCGCCTCATATTCCTGTTGGGGGAGTTTGTGGTTTGTGTTATATGCTTACTGACATCACGGTTTAGCCTGAGCACAGTATCAGTTGATCACACAATCACATCAGAGACGACAAAATCGCCCTCTTCCAAACACCTACTTTCACTTTACTCTGATGCTCCAGCTGTACAGTCTGCTCCTGCATGCGAGCCAGATCCAGCGCTTCTTTGGCATGTCCTGTTGAAAATACAAAATAAATAAATAAATAAAAAACAGTGAGTGGTGCTGCTTTATTTATTCAACTATTTAAATTTTTAACCACCGGGACAATTATAGTTACACTTTTGGGTATAACATGCACAAGATGACGTGGACCCTGAGCCTGTTTGTAGACAGAACTGCAGAAATTTAAAAAGGGGAATGAATCAAATATACACTGGGTAAAAAAAACACGCCCACACAGTGAACACATGTTCATCTGCACATACATACTGACATGAAAGGAGACATGTCTATGTGGCACAAGACAGGTGATGGACTGGGGACACTTTGTTCCATCTGTGCTCCCTGACACGCCCACCAAAGCTGTCTATATAAGCTGCAGAATGTGTGGAGGTCACAAAGGTTGGCATGCTTGTTGCAACCATGTGCAACTTTATAAGTAATTCAACACCCTCATTTGTTCTTTTCTCCCTCGACCTGCAAGCCAAACTCTATTTAAAAAAACACCATGAAATTATACATACTTCAGAACTACTTTAGACTAGTTTTCTGATAGTCACATCACATTAAAACAGGTTAAACCAGTTAAAAAAGTTGAATTGTTATCAATATTGTGCATGTAAGTTTGATAGATGTATGCAGAATTAAAGAATAACACCTGATAGTTTAGCAGTAATCATAAAACATAATATTTAAAGTGTGCAAATTTGCCATTTTGAAACTCCACTTTCAACTTCGCATTTTTTGAGTGTAATTTGGCGTGAAGCACATTCATCCGAAAAGAACACAACGTACTAACATGGGAAAGTTTTTGTTCCAGTCCAGTAAATAAAATACTTATAAGCAAGTATTTATGTTAAATGCTGGTAAAAGAAAAAAAATGAGTACACACTTGATTTGTCGAGGTCCCTTGCAGCTTTTGCAGCTCTCTCCAGTCCAGTCGGGTCAAAGTTGCTCCACTTGTCTCCTGGTTTGTCTCCCCCGGAGCCTCCTGCAGCACCCCCGGCTCCTTCAGCTGCAGCAGCCCGTATCTGCTCCTCCAGCGGCGGCGTGCTGGAGCTCTTCCCCCAGCCGAAGAGCCACGACATTCTGCCTCAAAAGTGTCCGAGCAACAGGCTGCACTACCGGACTGTAACTTTTAGTTTCAGAGCCTCTCCACGGTGGTCTAGTCTAGTAAACCCATGCTTGCTTTTTTGGACCAGCGTCAAGTAGACAGCAACAGGTGATAGAAACTTCCGGCCAAAACTTTCAAAATAAATAAAAGTATTGATTAAATATGGCCTGGAACATTTTACAATAAATATACAGTGAAACAGGAATTTATCTATACATTGTATAGTTGATCAAGTTATACATTATTATATAAAATGTCCCCTTCAATGCATGTTGTGAATACACTTGTCTGTGCAATATGTCCTTGATGCAATATACACCTCAAGTGCAACTTTGTTTACATTATATTTATTACATCTACTCTACCTATTTTACAAGTGCAATTACCTCTGTTTACATTACATCTATTTTTATATTTTATACTTCTATTGTAACACTTCTGTTTATATTTATTCATTAGATCTACTTTACCTATTTTATTTGCTTTATAACTGTGTGTGTGTTTTACCTGTTATATGTTTTACCTGCCTCGTTTAGTCTTGTCAAGTATTTGTTTTAAAGCACTGACTAGAAGTGGCAACTGCGAATCTCGTTGTATTTAATACAATGACAATAAAGCTTTCTATTCTATCCTATTCTATGTTTTTATAGTTATTCATATGGCCTGTTATACCATATATCCATGGCAAAATTATAGAGAATTAAAATAAATCTAAAGAAATAATATTTTTTTTAAAAATTCAGGCAGATGTTTGTTTGTTTTACACTGAAATGTCAGTTTCTTTTTTGTAATTTTACTTTTTATTTTGGAAAATAATTAATTTCACATTACAGAATCAGTATTACTGCCAACAGATTAACATAACATTATGCACATTTAAAACAAGACTTTATGCAGTACAATTGACAAACTTTTAAACGCCTGGTTCCTCCAGAGGTAATAATTATTAACAATTGAACGTGGGAAGCTTTCACCTTATATGCATACACACATATACAGTACACATATACACACATACCCACACATATACACATAAATGGATAAAGAGTGGGTTGTTAAACGTGATAAAGTAGCCTAATATATACCACATTACGTTCTCCCCAAATTAGTCTATCAAATTAGCTGAAGTCTGTGAAATGTCAGTTTCAACCTATGTTTGTTGAGTGGAGTGCAATACATCCAATAAATATTCCCTTTATTTTGTTTTTTCATATGCTTTTATTCTGAAAATATGAAACAATAAAATCACTTTAGGCTGCATCTGATACTGTCCGATATTGCTTATTAATGCTTAATCTATGTATTATCATTGTGGGTCCAGGGGGTCCTTATTATTTTATTGGTTATTTGTGTGATTGATGGATATTTTTACAATTCAGACTGAAAATAATAACATTAGACAACAATTTCTCTAATGGGGAAACAGGAGTAATATATTTTAGGGTCTGAGCCAGGGGGATGTTTGAGCAGCCCTGTAGGTTGTGTGCTCTAATATGATGAGGGGTGCAGATTACTTCTAATCTGGAGAGTGAATCATGAATGTTCAATTTTGTATAATATACACTAAGTTTTTCCCCCGACCTTCAAATTCATTACCATCTGAATAGCTTTATTGTGTACATCTCTGTCCCAGTGATGTCATGGATATTGAATGACAACAGACAGGCAGTCATTACATTACTACACTACATAAAAATGTACATAGTGTAATCACACAGAGTGGCTCCTATCTCTTTTATTGGCCTTTTATTAAGGCAACATACACTAAGCTAAGGGGTCTATCAAAAGTGACTGTTGATATTATTTAGATTAAAGTGATTTCTTTGGGGAAACTGGGCTATTACAGAAAAAAATCAGTTACGGCATACTGTATATATATTCAATTTTCTTTTATACTTAATTTTCTCCCTTTTTTCGAGGTTGTTTTCATATATGCAATTTACAGTTCATAATTACAATAGTTTATAAACCAATTTTTGAAGTAGTTGAGCTTATAGACAAACTTATTAAGTACATTAGAGAAAACAACTTCAATATTCAAAATTGAAATACAATTAAGAAAAGAAATAATAATAATAATAATAATAATAATAATGATAAAAAGAAAGAATATAATAAAAAAACATACAAAACAAAAAAAACAACAATAATAATACAAAAAATAAGAGAGTAATAATAAATTAATTAAACAAATAAGTTAATAGAAAATAAAAAGGGGGGGAGGCATATTTATTTTATAGGGTCAAAGACATATTGAGTAACTGCACACTAAGTATAACACAAGATCTAAAGTACTTCATTAAGATGGCCTTAAAATGACATATTGAGACAAAGAAGAAATTTATGAGAAACATGTATAGTATTAAAATATACCCCCAAATGGAATACATTCAGTAAAGGGCAGAAAAAATATATATTTTTATATCAATATAAATTCACTATCATCGAATAAGAATGATTGGGGTAAAGTAAAATCATAATGATCATAAACCTGTTAAAATTAATTGAACCTGCATTAGCACTGTATGTTTATTATGGGTACATATATAAATATATAATCATTATATGTAACTGACCCTGGTTTCACCATGAT
>CAKAOI010027127.1:0-88776 GCA_916701655.1 Sebastiscus albofasciatus
TTTCTTTTTCAGACATTTTTTTCAGACTTTTTTTTCCAGCATTTTTCAAACTTTTTTTCAAACATTTTTCAGACTTTTTTATGGGACATTTTTCAGACTTTTTTTACGGACATTTTTTTCAGACTTTTTTATGGGACATTTTTCAAACTTTCTTTTTCAGACATTTTTTTCAGACTTTTTTTTCCAACATTTTTCAAACTTTTTTTTTCAGACATTTTTTTCAAACATTTTTTCTGATATTTTTCAGACATTTTTCAGACTTTTTTTTACGGACATTTTTTCAGACTTTTTTTTTCCAACATTTTTCAAACTTTTTTTTCAGGCATTTTTCAGAGTCTTTTTTTCCAGCATTTTTCAAACTTTTTTTCAAACATTTTTCAGACTTTTTTATGGGACATTTTTTTCAGACTTTTTTTTTTCCAACATTTTTCAAACTTTCTTTTTCAGACATTTTTTTCAGACTTTTTTTCCCAACATTTTTTTAGACATTTTTTTCAGGCATTTTTCAGATAGATTTACAAATTTATTGATTTATAGTCTACATAGGCTGCAGGCAAAAATAGTCACACGGTATATAAATATAACGTACACAGTGAACGATATATACTGTACATACATAGATCGTTTTTTTTGTGTCTTAGGAAATGAATACAGCATGGCTGTGTTGCAGAGTGCAGGAAATACTAAAGTGGACTGTAGTGAGCCGGGATTATACAGAGCAATGCCAGATTCACTCACCACCTGGTGAGTTCATGGTGGAAACTCACCACCACCCCCCCCCTGCCAGGCTCTTACATCCTGTACCTGCGTCACCACCTTGCGCAGCTCAGACCTGGGCCACATTGTCACTACAGCTTGTCAAAAAGCAGGGCAAACGGTAGTAGCGGGCAGACCGGGGATGAGTTAACCCACTTTTCATCTACAGTAGCCTACTTCCTGAAGCCGGTGCAACAGAAACTAATAAGTATATTGTTGTCACATTTTATCAGCAGCATTAGGGACAAGACACTTTTTAAAGGTCAGTAGATCAGTAACTTTTTGACCATAAAATCTAAAGTCACAACAAGTCTAGCATAAAGATCAGTAAATAAGAGATTATCAAAAGACATGCCAGTCAATGTAGGTGAGATACCAGCTGGCTTTGTATTTTGGAGGTGGGTGACCCTTGATCACAGAAATTAGGTTTTGAGTGAATAGAAACTAAATAATGTGACTGACCTCATCTGTCTATTGTTCACAGTTTTATTACTTTATTTATTATTTTTTTGATTCGCTCATTTCATTCATAGCTATATAAATACCACCAAAGAATTTCCAGCAACATCTGAGGAATTCTTCAAACAGTAAGCCAGCTGTGGTGGATGTATTGTTTGAGCAGCCTTTGACGGAGGAAGTCGCTTAGCAGAAAGCAAATAGGAAATGCTCTTCCCCCGGCAGAGGGAAATCCTGTACAGAATGACAAAGCAGAAAATCCCTCAATGCTAAGAATCCCTCTCTCTAAATTAAAAATAACAATCAGGTTGGCGATAAGGCGTAAGCCTCCTCTGACTGTTTCTTCTGGTACTTGTGGTAAGCTACTAATATAATGCAGTTTATGAGGGATTTGGGGAATAAGTCTCCTCAGGCATTTGTGTGAAAATCACTTAGCTAAACAATCCACTCTTAAGGAAACAATGCAAAGCATGTGCTCTGTTTCAAAGCTCCGCTGGTTTCAGGCCAAAATCACATGCTTTATGAAAATACTACAAGCTACTCATTTTGAGAATTGAAAGTATAATGTTTTGGCTCTGCTACTTACATCTTTTTAAATCTGATATTAATTATTTCCCACATCTTAACATTTTTTAAATTTCCTTTGCAAATATAAATAGATAGATAGATGGATAGATAGATAGATAGATAGATAGATAGATAGATAGATAAATAAATATTTACATTTACAAAGGAAATTAAAAAATTGTATATACACGATAAAACAAGTCTACATTAGACTCTAGTCATCCTGAATTTAGTAAGGAGGCATTTCTGAAGTGCCACATGGATCCTCATCACTCAGACAGACTCAAAGACCATCTTATGACAGAAAATACATAAAAGGCATCTAAAAATAACAATATGTCTCTAAACCCACTGACAGGCAGCATGCGTGGGCGTGTGCATTATTTTCATGGCAGGCTGTGATTAATGTGTCAATAATGATGAGGATCTAGCTTTGGGGTCAAAGGTCAAGAGAGAGAAAATGCAGCAGTTGAAGAGAAGTCCGTGTTTTGCACAGCTTTTTGAAATATTCATAACAGATCCCACAGGTATCACAGCCAGAGCTGTAGCCATACTGTAGCATATCTAAAGATAAAACCTGACAAGAGAGCTATATGGTCAATACAAGACCACAAAATAAAATGATTGTGGTCATTTAACTAATTAATAAGTATGTAAATACGCTAATTAACATATAATTGTTTTGTTTTGATGAGGTCAAAGGTCAAAGTGCTTTCTGTCTGAACTAGTGAAGTTGAAAGAGAAAAAAAAATACTCCAACGCCCTCTAGTGTCACTAATGGACACTAAATGAGGGGGATGGGGAATTCAGTATTTTGCTTTTGCTATAATAAGCCGAGATTAGTTCTTACTGAATGTAAAATGATGGCTGAGTAAAGATTTGGAACTAAACGTTGAGGATTTAAAGATGATTGTTCATATGAATAAACATTTACTTGTTGTCATTAATCAGACTGTGTTTAAGAAAGACCAGATGCGATTTGTGAGGAATGATATAACAGAGGCAATGAAAGGCCCCACTCTGGTTACTTTAGGTGCATTTTTGGTGACAGTGCAATACTGATATTGCCAATATATAATATATTGCTTCCTCTTCATATAGCCGTCCATTAAGACCACGTCAATCTTGCGCTCAATCTTTCACTCAAGACCCTGAAATACTTGAACTCTCCATCACTTGGGACAGGAACTCGCAGCCAACACAAAGGCCATGGCAGAGTATCATGGCCTCAGACCTGAAGGGTGCTGACTCTATTCTCAACTACTTCACACTTGGCAGAAAGCAGACATGCAATCCTGAGGTCACCCAATCACGCACTCTCCACTCACCTTGAGACTCAGCCCCTCAAAAAATCACAAACAGAATTGGTGACAAAGCACAACCTTGGGCCCCACTGAGCCCAATGCCAATGACACAGCTATTACTCCAGTTATACATGACTGTATGGCTTATATCAAATCCCATATTGCAGCAGCACACTGCACGAAACACCTTGGAGGATGCGGTAAAAAGCGTTGTACAAGTCCACAAAGCATATATAGATTGAATGGGCAATCTGGGGTATGACAACAGCCTCCTCTCCAGAACCCTGGCATAAAGCTTAGGTCATAGGCCGGCCTCACTTTCACTCCCTCTTTCAGCACCGGTGTTGACTGGTGGGATTTTGGATTACTGCTACAACAAACACCAGCGACTATCAGGCCACACCTCAGAGCAGCCACCTCTGAAATGGAGGCTTTGTACACGATCAACTGGGATTCCTTGTCCTCAACCATTACTGGATGCAAAGAAAAGTCCTGTGGAGGGGGGAGATGAAGACTTCACAGACCAGTGAGACCATCCTCACTGCACATATGAGTTTACTACATTTGCCCAGCAACTTTTTCCCACTATGTGATCCAACTCAACACCAGGTGGTGATCAGTTGATAGCTATGGCCGCAGATCTGATAATGCAACTATGAAGCTGATGATCGATTTTTGGTGTTCTGGTATTAGGTACAATTATGAAGAACCTTATTTCTAAACAACAGCTCATGACTAGCACAGACAACCTATAATAAAACACCACTCGTGTTCAGATCAGGCCGTTCCTCCCAATCATCCTATTCCAAGTTTCTTCATCAGCATGTCACCCACAAGTGTTAAATTTATATATAAATATTAAGGCTGTCAAAGTTAACGCCATGATAATGTGTTAACACAAAATCGTTTTCACGCCACTAATTTCTTCAACACATTAACGTCACAGTAGCTCGTCACGAAGGAGGTTTAATAACACTGCAGGCAGGAAAAACTGGCATGGCCATTTTCAAAGGGGTCCCTTGACCTCTGACCTCAAGATATGTGAATGAAAATGGGTTATATGGGTATCCACGAGTCTCTTTACAGACGTGCCCACTTTATGATAATCACATGCCTGTGAGGGTTTCTGGACAATATTTGTGTTGTTAATTGATTTCCAAAAACAAATATATACATACATTTGCATAAAGCATACTTGCCCATGTTGATAAGAGTATTAAATACTTGACAAATCTCCCTTTAAGGAACATTTTTAACAGATAAAAAATGTGCTGTTAATTTGCGATTAATCACGATTAACTATGGACAATGATGCTGTAGTCCCTATAAGCACAACTATGGAGTTCACAAGTGTCACTCTCACACCTTCGCCTGGCTCTGTGAGGCATGGTTGCTTTTTCCCTGTTCTTGTATTCTGGCCCTCACCTGGGACCAAGGAGCTGTTGCTTCTGACAACACAGCTCCCTGGAAACCCCTTCACTATAATAAGGTTGGGATTCTCAGAGGGGTGCAGAGGAACCCACAGGACAAAAGCCAATTAGCAGCATTTACAAGTACCAGGAATATAATTTGGGCAATTTTGACTCCTGTTTTATATCCATGTATAAGATATGAAACTCAAAATCTCCAAATCTTTAAAGAAAACTAGCAAAATCACCCTTTAGGTTTGACTTCAAAGTTGGCATTCTCCCATATAACTAACCTCTAACAGACATTTTTGTTGTATGTTTGTCATAATATTGAAAGTTAAGACACTTTTTACACAGATCCCACCAACTCTGTTAACGTAGGACCATAATGTGTTAATAGATCCATGAGTCATAAGAGGTTGAGGTGGTAAAATACTGAAAAAATATGAACAGTATCTACGTGTCACAACTAGAAAGCGGACACAAAACAATCCATGGTGACTTTTATGAGGACAATAAAAAATGAGTCACACACTGCCACTGCAATTTCATCGAGTAAATCTCTTACAACAGGGAAGTAAAGTGTTCTCCAGAACAGAAATGACCCGCCGGGCTACATTTTCTACCTTTATTATTTACCAGGGAGTTTGCCCACAGCAAAAAAAAAAGCACACAGCAGGGATTCATAAGCATCTGCATGATCAAAGACAAGGGTATTACAGGTGCCAGACAATGTGGGCCAGCCTCAGCTTGGTTAGAAACCTGATGAAACGAACCTAGCACTCCTTTCCAGACAAAATGAATTACAGCAGGTCACTTCAGGTTTTACACTGTTTGGCAGCAGTGACTCTGAGGGGCCATGTTTTCCCACAATGACCCAGTTCTCTCACTTTCTGTTAAAGGTAGAGGAGCCCGTATTGCTGCCAGGTCAGCTAGTATGATGCTGCAAGTGAGCAGCGGTTGCATTACCTTGTCTGGCCTGAGCAGTATTATTCAGGATATTGTAGTTATTTAGTCATATATTAATAGTATTAATTCCATTTCCCATATTTTGTGGTGTTAGAGATGTGGATGACTTGGAATCAGACTGATTTACTGTATTGACCATGACTGTTAATGTGTAGCATACAGTAGTTGAGGCAGAATCAGGCTGCTGAGGAGGAAACTAAACTTTATATTTATTGGGGAGATATTTTACACCAGCCATGCAGTCAAATATGTTTCTCCGCTTTTGGTCATAACTGAAGTATGTGAATTTAAGTCTTTGTTTTTGTTTTTTTTGTGATATTTTCATATTTAAACTTTGCTTAAAAATAATCTGCATTGAGCTGATGTTTTACCAGGTTCATTTATTTTCTTTCTTTTAGTGATTATAATTGTAGCTGATAGTTATTCTGCATATTTATGGGTTTCAAAGTTGATTTTAAAACGCTTAGTCAAATAATTTGGGACAAAAAGGAATGAATGTGGTTACCAAACTTAAATATCTCGTACAGTATGTTGATGGATTGTGTTACATTTTAACACAACACATCCAAAATGCCCCAATTGATATAACAGTATCATTTGTGTCTATATCAAAGAACACTTTACGGCATTAATTTGCAGTCCCTCAAGGAGTTATAAGTTACTTAGTAAGAAAATGAACCAAGACAATGGTTAGAAGCCCAGACAGGTGCCTGCTGAAATTGGGGTTGGGCGGATCAATACTGTGGTATCGATACTTTGATACTTCAATACTCCTAAGCTATCCATTTGGTATCAATTCCTTTGAAAAAATATTGATAATAAAATTGTATAAATACAAACGTGGGTGGCTGCATCACTTCCAAACGTCTTCACTACTTTTAATTATGTTTGTGCCAAAGCAGCCCTGACATATTTAGCTGTCCTGTGTCACCTGACTGTGGAAACCAATGTGACATCAGAACTGAGCGCACAGCGGTGCATAGTTGCACAAGTGTGAAAACGGCAGAAAGGAAACGTAGTGTGGTGTGGTGTTACTTTTCACCAGTAGATATAAATAGAGCAAGATGCACTATTTTTGACACACACAGTAACATCTTCAAACATTTAAAAACAACACACCCTGAAAGTTATATAGAGGCTTATTATTTTATCATAGTATGGACTTTTTCTTAATTGTATTTGCTTTTGTAATGAATTTGTTCAATGACTGGTATGTGTCATGTGATTTTCCTTTGAGTGTAATGATTTTTTTCTCTAAAAATGACCATTATTTTTGAATAAATCACATACCCATTTAAGAAATTATTGGTATCGGTATCATTAAAATTGTAACAAAAAGTATCGGTATCGTATTGAATTAAAAAACTTTGGTATCGACCATCCCTAGCTGAAATGACTCTTGTACTCTTCAGATTGTCGGTCTTTGGTGTACTGTGATTGTTGACAATAAATGAATGAATGAAAAAGACATGGTATATAGTATTATATTACGATATTATATTATCATAGTACTTTTAAACACCACTATGCATGTCTGACCACTAGATGGGGCTCTTAAACCAACTGTTCACTGCATCTGCACTGCTCACTTGAAATTGGTAGACTTCTTTTTCATCTTAAATATCCATACTATTGAAATATTTGTAATATTTCAGATAAAGAGACTCATCTTGTGGTTCTTTAGCCAACTTGTTAAGACTGACTTTGAAGGGATGCATCAGTATAATGAGCACCAAACCTTACATCACCTTCATTGCCATCAACATGGAGTGCTTGATTCAGAGCTATACTTCACTGTACATAATTATATACATGGGTGAGAGAAACAATGGGAATAGAAATACAAACAACAGCAAAAGGAGAAGAGGAAGGGATTTTGTTTTGAAGAACAAATTGGAGTGCAGAGGAGGAAGAAGGTAGAGTGTGGAGAAATGATTCAGTGAGGCGAGGATGACATGAGGTATTTCATGAAGAGATGAGTTTTCAGACTCCAAAGGAAAGTGGGGAATAACTGGAGAGGAAAAATAATCTCTCTACCATCAGGGGAAAGGCCAGGATGGAGGGAGGTCGAGCCTGCATGGAGCGATGAGCAGAGGAAGAGAGAGCTGAATGACTGCAAAAAAAAAAAACAATTAAAAAAGATTTCAGGAAGTCAGTGAGTTTGCAATAACTGTAATATAACCAAGGCATGTTTCTGTGTATAATCACCCACACAAAATCCTATCAAACCACCCACCTTCCAACCACCACACTGCTCTCATGTGTCAGCACACCTTTTGGCCTTGACCTGACATGAAACACACCTCTCTCATTAAGAAGTTCCGACGGCAGAAATACACGTCTCTGATCAATAACATAATCTGTGAGTCTTCTCCAGAGGCAACAAAACATGTAGACATGTATAGCACTGTTAATCTGTCAGAGCCGGTACTGGCAGATTAAAGTTGGAGAGGTCATCGCATTGAACAGTCAAAACTAACCAAGGCTGACATGTGTCAGCGCGAGGCATTGCTCGGGCCTGATCTCATCCAAGACAACCTGCTCCTCCCCAGAGAAATCACTGGCCCTGTGGCCTCATCACTGTGAGGAGCTGCATGTACCAACCCATTAAAGGTATACAGTGCAAGGTATACTGCACATGCTGTCGTTAGGTACTGGCTTATCAGGTAGCATTATTATGGAGCGCCCCTGATGGTGCTAAAGTGTCAATTATTTGGTGCTAAATGAATGATATTTTGTCCTTTAATGCAAAACCTGTAAGAGAAAATGTTGGTACCACTTTATAATAAGGAACCCTTTATACAAGGTTGTAACTAAGGAGTTTATTGCTTTACATATCAGTTATGAGCAAGGTTATAATAGCTTTTTCTTTTCAATTATTTACATTTTATTTCAGTTTTGACTTTTGAATTTCAATTTAGTTAGTTTTCAGGGTGGTTTGCTAGTTTTAGTTTAGTTTATTTTTTTTCAGAAAGGTTTAGTTTTTATATATTTAGTACAGCACAGTAGTTTTAGTTTTTTTATTAGGGCCAGGTATAATGTCTCAGATGTATATAGCTACATACATACAAAATACAGGGTTGGAGAACTGTGTAGGAATGGCTTTAATGTTTTTAAGGTTCAATCTTCGCGCTACTTTAGTGTCCAGTGTGAAGCAATTGCAGCACAGCGCCACCTCCAGCAAGGTCAAGTCTGGTCAACGTCTGTGGTTCAATGTCACGAGAGTTGACAGAAATTCATGCTGTCTCCTTTTCCGGTAGTGATATATTAGAGCTAAAAACTAAAACTGAAATGAACTTATGTTCATTTTTATTTAATTTTTACACAAAATACACAATTTATTATATATATATAATATTTTTCACCGCTTATTTTCGTTTTTGTTTTCGTTTACTATAATAACCCTGGATATAAGCCATTAATAAGAGCAAGTTTTGGTTTGCCAGGTTGTGAAAAGTTCCTGTGCTTGGTATTTATCCTTTCTATTTGGTAATAATGTGGTTAGAAATGTTGGTAATCCATTAATAAACACTCACTTTATAATAAGCCACCAAGACTGCAGTTATAAATAATAATAAGTCATTGATAAAGGTTTTTTTCCAATCCATTTTAGTGATGAATAAACAAGCTAAAAAGACAAAGCAAGTGTCAGGCTGGAGGTTAAACACCAGCACATTTGGCAACCCCAAAATTGTTCTTGTAACTGAATCATGAAGCATTAGTAAATGTTTTATTAACCACAAATAAAGCCATTTGTTACAACGAATAAACTCTTAATAAAGATAGTGGTATCAAAATGTTTATGTCATTGCTGTCCAGTGAAAATCATTTTGTATTTTGCTTTTGTTTCAGATAATTTGAAGGATTAAGTGTTCCTTGATATGGTTGAGAAACTTCTCCAACTTCTTAAACTAAATAAACCCACTGGATTATCGGAAAAATGCACTGTAAACAAAAAACTGGGTCTCATAGCTCATGAAGTTTTTAGATACAAGGTTTTCACAGGATGGCGACGATATATGTTTCAGAAGTTAAGGGAGACACAAACCTGCAATATGAACTATAAATAGTACTATCTGTGTGGAGAGGGCTTTGTCTTTACATGCTGATGACTCAAGTATTAACTGCGCTGTTACCACCTTCTATATAACGATTACCCGATGTGAACTATGATGCACAGTTAACACTGGTCACTGCATGTCACCACAGATCTGGCATAAAATTCACAGAGATGTGTCAGAAATTAGCATTGTGAGCAGTTGGGCATTGACGGCTGTCTTTCACTGTGAATATCAACCACGGTGCTGGTGAATAAGTCCACTCTCATCTAATCTTGTCACAAACTCCTACAGACCGCCGTGATGTCAGAGCCACCCTGGAAGTTCAAGCTCCCATGTGAGCGTGTCTGCTGTTGAATATACAGCTGTCGGACTGAGAGGCTGCCTGTAAACCTTATGATACCGTAGTAGCTGCTGATGAGTGAATCATCACGACGATAATTCACGAGGCCCAGTCACTGTGTGGTGCGAGAGAGCTTTGATGACACATTTTATGTAGGTTTTAAAGGGAATAGCTGACCTGCTATGATCCTCTCCCCAACATTTAACAGTTTTAAACTAAATACTTTTATTAATTAAATTAAGCAAATATTAATATCATTACAATGTTATTGAATTGGTGATTGTATCCTATAGATCTGAGGTATTGTGTTTATAAGTTCATAACAGATTAGAGATTTAAAATCTGATTTGGGGTCTGATGTGTTTTTGGAAACAGTTTTAGACTTGGATACCTAATATACAACTTTATTATCCACCAGGGTGGAAAATGCTTTTAGCTCACAAAAACAAAAAATTGACATAAAATATGTAACTTACATCAGAACAAATATTAACAGAGCACCATCAAATAAATAAATAAATAAAATATGTACCATTTTACAGTATCTTAACTCTATTTAGCCTTTAAAAGCAGTATATAAATATTTAATAAATTATTTATAACACACTCTAATGTAGTTGTAAGCAGATATAAGTGCTTATTAATGTATTTGTCAACAACTGTAACTCCTCCTGTGGGCACCCATAAGTGGAGGCTGGTGTATAATCAGATGACGGATGACAAATATTCAAAAAATATGTCTTTATAGGAGAAGTTATAATTTCTGATGAATATAGTGCAATGATAAACACTTTAAAATGTCCTTAAACCGGTACACAACTACATTATAGACAGTGTGTTATAAAGAATTCATAAAATGTTTAATAGTGTTTAGAAATGCTAAATGGTAATGTATATTACTATGATATTAACATAATGAAAGAAAGAAAAAAACCTGCAAAACAGTTTCCCGGATCCACACGATCTCCCTGATACCAAAAGAGATCTTGATATTGTTTAAATGCTGCTACATACTATTATGGGAAGGATACAGTAGACCCACATTGCCTACATAGAAGAGAATACAACTTACATGTACACTGGGTTGGAAAATCGTATGTAGTTTACCCCAAGGGATCACATAGACACAAAACACAGAACATATGGTTAAAAAACACCTTCATAAAATAATAATAATAATCTAAAATAAACAATGAATAACTAATAAAAGTAAGTAAACCTTTCCTGACAGTTATAGCCTGTATATACCTTTAGCTATTCATCAATATTCACCAGTGTTCAGCAAACCTGCATTACAGTATCTGCAGCAAGTTTGTGAATATAGAGCGGACCTTGGTGTGTCTGAGAGGAATAACACACAGGGAGAAGACGTACATACATGATGGCTGGGGAAAGAATGGCTCTGTTAAACCTTTGCTTAGTGTATATGTGTGTTAAACCCCACAACACAAGCATGCATCTCCGCAGCATTACAGCAGGCAGGAAGTAGAATCAATAGATGGCACTGTTTCCCAGGCCTTGGCCCTCCACCTCAGTTAGTACCCCTTCAAATCTCCATCTTGCTCTTTCCTTTCTCTCCTGGGAGCCAGAGTTGTTCTGTCTAGAACCCACTCCACTAAAATGTTGAACAGACTCTTGGCCGAAGTATACCTGGAGCGATTCGAAGCAGAATCCTCCGAGGAATCAAACATCATTGCGCTTATCGTATCAAAATATAACTGAGGATGGGAGAAACTGTTTGGGATGAGACAGATGGTGGTGGTCACAATATAAGAAATCTATATAAGGTTAGAGGCAGATTTATATGCAGTAAAATGTGTGATTTTTTTTTGTATTATGGGGGTAAGAAAGATGTCACAGTGAAGACAGGATTTTAATCATGCATATTTTATCTGCTGTTTAATAAATAAATATAGAACTGTCACTTTCTGCTTTAACGCCACCACATTCAGGGCAGTCGACCTAGACATTACCAGCCTGCCAGTTTTGTATGTTTTTTCTTGTTATAACATTCAATAGTATGATTTAAAAAGTTAGAACTAGGGCACAGGAATAAAGGAACGATATTAAAGGTCCCAAAAAGCTTCTTACTACTGTACCATATGAGTACAACTCGATATCACGCCAAAGCGTGTAATAGACCCGCCAGTCCACTAGAGGAAAGTGTGTCAGTTCCACGTTTTGCCTCGCTGAGGCGTGAATAATAGATGCCTGTATTAACCAGCAGGGGGCAACAAAAGTACTCACTTAGGATGAAGCAACAAAACCACTTAGTTAGGTTAAGGGAAATATCATGTTTTGGCTTAAAAAAAGTATGTAAACTAAGTAAAACACATACGGAAACGACGTAACATCAGTACGGAAAACATGTGACAACTGTCACTACAAAACACGTGACAAATAATTTACGTAACTCGCAAACAGGGTTGGGAATTAACTGTTTTGGCCACCTGCCACTGTGGCTGGTGGATCCTAAAATCTACCAGCCACTCAGTAGATTACCATTGTTTTATTGTCTGGTGAGTGAAGCAAATCTAGTAACCCCTTGCCTATTTTACCAGCATTTGGCTGGTGCTAATTTCCAACCCTGCTTGCAAAACAAAATACAAACACGGGTCTCCCACTTGAAAGTCCCTTGTTTATGAGTAATGTGATATTATTGTTTTCCTCTGTGCCCTTTTCACTAATTTGAAATGGGTTGGGCTTAGTAGGAAAAAAGGTGCGTCACATACTTCTGAGGATGTAGCATTATAATCAGGTGCCTCAATATTAAATAACAAAGAATCTGATGACAGTTATGGGATTGTCTGCTTATACTGCAATGCCGCTGTCAATCAAAGCTAATCAAACAGCACCCACACAGTCCTGACGAAACAGTTTTTGACTGTTGAACTCTTAAATGACTTCTAAAGATGTTTTTTCCAAACTTTAACTTTGATCGATGCACATTTAGTCATGGGTATACAAGGTTACAGAGAAATACCATGTTTTCAGGGGCTTTAACTATTTTAGAGCCCTGCGTTTGCACAATGTGGCGCTGACAAATCCCTAACCATTCATAAATTTAACAAAAGTACACTGGGAGAGAAGGGAAACATATTAATTTGATTATTTGGGGAACCATTTTTTCCTGTCTAAATGAGCAATTTGCATTTTCAGTCAGTAAAATGTGTTTTGACGAGTGTTTGTGTGCAATTCTACTGATGTTTAAGTCTAAGCTGTGGACTACTGAGATAAAATATTTCATGCTGGTAGGATTATTGCCCCTGCCTTTCTAAAAAGTTGATCTACCTGCAGATGATTGACTGTTGCTTTGTTGCAAAGAAGTCTGGCTTGAAACTTACAGTAAGAAATGAGATTGATTGGAGTGCTGTGTGGTGCTGTTTGATTAATTATAACATTGATCACAGAACGTGGAAGTGTGGAGAGAGACAGAGTGAAGCTTGATTGATGAGTCAATGTGATACCGAGGAAAACCGCTCGAGCTCACGATATACTCTCTTAAACCTTGAAGCTCACCAGCTGCTTCTCGTTTTTTGCCTTAAGTGCACACGCACAGTGTGTGTTCAGCATCCTTTTATTCCTCACTGTGTTCTTGAAATACAAGAATAACAGCGTTTCAAATAGCGTAGCGCCTGCCTTGGTTCACATGGGGCTACCTTCTTCGCGGAAGTTACACCTGGAGCATGAGACAATCACAGCGGTTGCTAGGTAACGGATCTCCTCGTGGTCTCTGCTGTGAGCTTCCAGAGAACCAGGCTTTGCTCAGTGATTCATTCCCTACACTCGATACAGGAGTGAGTTTGACAATGAGTGAACCATATATAGTAGGAACCCAGAGTGTGCATGTGAGTGTTTTTGGGCTTTTACTATGGGTAATAGTTACATGTCAACACTCACAGGATACAGGCCTTTTTCACAGATGACATTTTGACACGTCACAGCAGGAAAAGCACAGGTTTATATAATAAAATTATTGGCTGAATTGCTTTTAGCTGCTTTCATTTCAGGGTGCTGGTATTGTGCATACTGGCTCACTGCACAGCTCACTATTAGTAACACCTGTACTCCTATGTGAGAATATCTGCTGTGAAAAAAGACCTACTGCAGAAAACCCACCAATGTGAGGACATTTCACCAGTTCTCATGTCAACAAACACCTTATAATGTTGGGATTATTGGAAAGCCCCTGGGTCTGAAAAGTGAAGCCAATGCAGAAGTGTCTTAAACTTGCATTCCTTCTAATAGCCAGCAGGGGGCGACTCCTCTGGTTGCAAAAAGAAGTCTAATTGTATAGAAGTCTATGAGAAAATGACCCTACTTCTCACTTGATTTATTACTTCAGTAAACATTGTAAATATGAGTTTATGGTCCCAATTGCCAGTTTCAAGTCTTCTTCATTACAGCATGATGTTCATTTAGTCAATTGTGGTCCCATTTAGAGTCAAACAGACAATAAAGCAGGGTATGCTTTAGAGCGTAGCTACCTTGTGATTGACAGGTCGCTACAACGGCGTTGTGCCGTCTGGGAGTTGTCCATGTTTTCGTCTAACAACTTTAACCCTTTCACAGTGTGTCTTTGGTTCATGAAAGTTAATTGTAACATTTTGGTGGCCTAGAAATGTCTTATTCAGCGTTTGGTTGTACTTAGCTACACCCTCTCGTGTCACTTCTGGTTGTAAAAAACCAAGATGGTGACGGCCAAAATGCCAAAATGCCAAAATTGAGGCTTCAAAACGGCAGTCTACAAGCCAATGGGTGACGTCACGGTGACTACGACCACTTCTTATATACAGTCTATGGTTGATATGGGAAACACATAGCAAACAGTTACCTGCTTACACATCCAGTAGACACAGAGCTACATTAGCAATCATTTGAAGTCATATTTCTGGTGATCTGGTGAAGTCACGTCTTTTTATCCCTGTTTTGATCTCCACTAACTCCTAAGAGAAATATCTGGCTCTTTAGTTGCTAAAAGTTCCACTGTGTTCACCAGTATAGTTGCTAACTTTAGGTAGCAAACTATTAAGCTGGTTTATCAGAGCATCACTGCTGATGAGAGCGGTGAGACTGAACCAGGAGAGTAGATTTGCAGGCCGTAACCAATACAATGAAACTGATGAAGCTCTAGTGAAAGTTCAGACAGGAAGAATATTCTTTTGCATGCTTGATTTATTTCTCATACATCCTGCCATTCACTCCTCTCACGCATGCTCACTCACATAATTTCCAGCTGTCATTGTTTGGGGCTGTCAAGCCGGATATCATCTGTTCTCATCAGCTGGTCCCATCCATCCAATAGCACAGCAACACACCTACATTGTTAGCCTATCATCTTGCTGCTGTCTCTTTTTAAACAAGATTCACTCCCTGCCTTTAGTACATTCATGCTGCTGTTACATACCCCCCTCCACCTCTCCATTACTGTCCAGTCTTCACAGATTCATCAGCCTCATCAGCCTACCAGTCTCAGCAGAACCACCACCAGTGTCTGGACTCTGCGGGGGGATTTATCTTGCTGCTGCTAAGGGCAGACGCCCCTCGGTTACAAATCACCCTGTAGAGTCGAAGTGCCAAAAACTTTCTGTCAAGATGTTATTAACACATATCATCTGTTATAATAAACAATTATCTCTTCTTCATTCACTTGTCTCTCCTGATTGATCTGAAAGATTGGCACAATGCTCCATACAGCTGAGGGGAGCTGCGTCGTTGGGTGATGATCCTCTTTGAGTTCGTCACTAGAAGCGACACCTTTCACATTAAACACAGTCATCTGCCCCACTGTTCATATAAAAGTATTGATTGGAGCGTCTTTAAAATTTGGTGAAAAATGAAAGTAGAGGTAGCCCAGTTAATCGGTTTGGCCGATTGGATGGTTTACAAACTATCGTTATCGGTGGAACTGGGCTCTGATAGTGACCGATAGCTGCACAGCCGCCGCCAGTCACTGTTTTGCATGGAGGCTCCATACACAAAGTCAAGGTAGAGGGGGAGAAAAAGGTTATCGCTCGTATATGTAACGCAACACTGTCAGCTCTTTGTCCCAGATACAAGACAGGCAGACAGGGAGGAAAAGAAATCATTCACTGTTGTTTTAACTTGCTTACTGCACCAATTTTGGTGTTCTCTCTTCCAAATAATCCAGCCACGTAACCATCCATTCATGAAATGAAATCACCCACTTAAGGATCCTCCTTATCCCGGGAATATGAACGAACATTAATGGTTTGCAAGAGTGGCATCTACGAGACGCGCAACAGAAGTAATCCTGGCCAGTCATACTGTAAGCCACAGAACAGCGCATTGCCCATCGCAAATCAATAGAACATTTTCCAACGATGTAATCCACAAAATTACACTTCAGTATCTTCTCTCACGAATTATAAATTATATTATAAATATATAAATTTGGAGTGACAAAAAGAAGTGCAGAAGTGAAGAAGATATCGCCTAATTAATCGGCTATTAGCTTTTTCCTGCTCCAAACTATCGTTATTATATTGGCTTTTAAAAATCCACTATTGGTCAACCTCTAAAAGAAAGCTACAATAACGAACAGTTAAAGCTGTGTACTAGTAAAGATAAAGGTTGCTTTCATCTGGAATGGAAATTAATGTAGTCAATAGAGGTTCTTAATGTCTGTGAAGTGTAGATGTGAGTATGCGTGTGTAAAAGGATATATAATCAGCGGTAAATCTCTCTGGGATGAGCAGATATTTGCTCTTGTTTTTAAGGAGTGCTCTCCTCTGACTAGTGAAATGAATGGTTTATTATGATGGAGACAAGAGGACTGAAATCAGCCCAAACGCCTCTTCGGCTCTACTGAATAGTGTCGTTTCCCTCTCCTCATCAATTCCAGCCATCTGTTGCTCATTTCATATCTGTCCGTCTGAGTTTGGCCCTGGAACCTTGTTGGAAGCTTCGGGTTAGTGTTAGAAATATTCATTTATCCATTTCAAATGTGGTTTGCCATAATCACAGACTTTTAAAGCGATGCCACCATTTCGGAAAGTGATGCCACTGAATTTAACACTGCACAAATGACATAAGCAGTTGTAAGGCCACTATTTAAAGGGTCGGGGTCGTTTTCTCACTTTCCTCCAGTAGTATAGCCATTATATTTCTGAAATATCCGTCTATGAAACTGCCATCACCTGCATTTGTGGTGCTCACAGCATTAACAAATTACATGCAGCAATGAATTCAACAGCAACATCTCTTTCCAGAAAGTGTCACTGTGGATAATCTCCAGAAGGCTATGAACAGTTTTTATGGGGGCTATTTCTTTGGTAGAAAAGTGATTATTCACAGTTACCACAACATTGTTTCTGGAAGGCCACGTTGTTGTTGAAGTTTTTAGTTGCAAATTTTTAAAGCAAGATGCCTCTAGGACCTCTCTCTCTCTCTCTCTCTCTCTCTCTCTCTCGTGGCTGTCGATGCCTCATTCCACATTTTGGATCAGGATCTTTATCCTCCAGGAGATTCAGCTTCAACGCGTGTCTCACGCTCTCCGTTTGCATGAATGGTTTCCTTGTCTCTTCTCTTTCTGTATGAATTGTGTCCTTGAGTTTTGCCTCTTGTGTTTATGTGTAATCTGTCCCCTTTCCAGGTCTTCATGGTGGAGAGGAGGTCGTGTGGCTCAGGCCCAAGGGTTTGGCAGCACCTGGAAATTGCTCGACATCCTCCTGTATCCATATTCTTCATATATGTGAGGAGTATTAAATGGTGTATGAATGACACGGTAATTCGCAAGTCATTTTATGTGAAATAAGAACGCCGTTCTTCCTTAGTAGTTTGTATTGGCCGCAACGTAAACGCATCCATGTAAATATGCGTGTAATCATTGCTAGTGACGAAAAATAAAAAGTGAGAAAAACTGCTTATGGCGAGCAGAAGGGTCAAACACACACACACACACACACACACACACAGGACTTTCAGCCAGGAGACCGGTGTTTGTGTCCTTAAGTGTTGTTGAGTTATTTGGAAGTTACGTTTGTAACCAGTGGGCTACCTCCGTCTGATTGTATAGAAGTCTACAAGAAAATGAGCCTACTTCTCACTTGATTTATTACCTCAGTAAACATTGTACATGGCAAAAAACATGGCAACGGCCAAAATGCTGAACTCGAGGCTTTAAAACGGCAGTCCACAATGGGTGATGTCACGGTAACTACGTCCACTTCTTATATACAGTCTATGTTTGTGTCTTGTTTTCCGTACTTCTGTTACGTTGTTTTCTTATATATTTTACCTACTTATTTTAAACCCAACCATGATGTTTTTCCTAAACCTAACTCAATGGTTTTGTTGCCTAAACTTAACTGTGGCTGTTACCGCTACCATTTTGTTGTGTGGCGTAAAAATGACACGCAAAAAGAGCCATTCAAAATAGGCTAAAATGTGTTTTCATGGCCTTGTAAAATCGTGCTATTTATGTGCCTTCCCATGAGATTGTGTTGCTTTCCTGATCCCAATGGAGAGTCTAAGGATAGAGGGTGTTGTATGCTTAACAGATTGTAAATTTGTGATTTGGGCTGTATAAATAACATTGGGTAAATGAGGAAATATGTTATTTTGTAATTTGGATGAAGCAACCCTTTAAGTATTTACCAATGAGTTCCTATGCTGTAACTGATTCTTCGTATGTGATAAAACATTTCTTGCCAGTTGCACAGTAGTTGGGGCTTAAATGAGGCACATAAGGTGATCTGGAGGACTACTGCTGATTTATCTTGGACTGGGACACTGCTGTGGTGCTACAGTTTGGCACAGCTGCTCTCATAAAATGTTTTGATACCCCCAATAAGAGTTCAGTGTTTTACTGTGATTAAATCCCCCAGGCCTGTTTGCAGTAAAAAAAAAAAAAAAAAAAAATCTCACTCTCTCTCTTTCTGTGTCTGAGTGTCTTTCTCTCGCTCTCTCTTTCTCTCTCTCTCTCCCCCTCCCACACCATCACCACCACTCTGCCTCCATAGTCATTCTCATTCTCTCCCACTCTCTACCTCTAGTGACCTACACACAGGGAAACATGGGTCACTGAGTTCGAGTCTGTGTAGTCAGTACAACAGTCTGGTTAAAACCCTTGTAACTGTCTTGAACTGAAGTCACACCAAATAATTGTAAACCGTTTTTTTTTATGTCAAATGGCATGTCTGCATTATTGGATTTATTCATCACCTCTGCCAAGGAGCAGCAGCTCTGCGATCGCCTCCGTCCGTCTGTGGACGAGGATATTTCCACAACTTACTGTACGGCTTGATTGGTCCAAAATTTGCCATGTACATTCAAGCTCCCAACAAAAGAGACATATTGATTTTGGTGACCTTCCCACCAGGCCAACATTTCAATTTTCAAATAAGTGTATCTTCTAACCCCTCAGTTGTAAGCACACACTTTTTGCTGAAGACCTTTGTGCTCCCAACAGGAAGAAACTAGATGATTTTGGTGACCTCGTGACCTTTCCTCTAACACCACCATCAGGCCACATTTTGGCTACTTTGGTATAGCTGTTTCTCTCATTCTGTTGACTCTGGCTAACTTGAATGATTGGCATTGATGGAGATGTGCCCTCTGAGTGCTTTCTTGTTAAAAAGTGTTTATTTCACAACTTGAAAATGTGGTTTAAAAACGGCTATATAGCAGCCCTACAGACAGATGTACAAATCTCAGCAGAAATGTGCCGTCCATCGTTATCTAACTCATTTGCCAGTGGTTGGAACGCTGTGCAAATAGTTTAAGATTTACTTCAGACGTGACAATGCTTATATCCTGTTCAATACCTCAGCCATTAGGTTTGTTCTTTGCAGAAACATCACTGTCAGATTATTTTAAAAAAACACATGTTTGACTTCTTTTTCTCCTAGACTCATATTATCTGAACCCATTTCTTTCCTCTCTCTGTGCCACCGTATGACCGACTCCATTTAGCCCACATTTGTCCTTTGACTGTGACTGATTGTTAACCAAATGCCCTAATTGTTTAATTAGGTTGGGGCCAGGGAGCTGTGACAGCTGCGGCGTGATTCATGTATGCTGCATTTTCAGCAGCAGTAATGGGAGGTTGGCAGGTAGGGTGGGGGGGGTTGCAAGGAGTGATGCGGCCTTTGGCAGGAGAGCTGGCATCTGTCACCCATGTCAGCATAATGGGAGTGAGAAAGGCAGTCCAAAAATGCTGCCAGGTAACCCGTAGCCCCCATTTTCACAGTGGTTGAGTAACAACAGCTCAAAACTGAGTTCTTATGATTTTTTAGCCAATATTGTATTTGTAACTCTCCCAAAGTCAGAATTCAAAGAATTAAGGCTTGAATCTCTGTCTTCCAAAATGTGTATGCCTAATGCAATAACATGCTGTTCATCAAATGCACATTAAAGCAGCAGTAGGCGAGACTAGAGCAAATATGATTAAAAAAAGTTATTTTTATAAAACGGTCACTATATCCTGACAGTAGTGCTCGAGACAGGTAATCTGAAAATAATTATGTGCCTCTGTGTCCTCCGGTGCTCCTAATGGCATCTGCACGATTTCACAGACCGAAGGAAAACAACCAATCAGAGCCGATCTGGAGTCTGCCGTCTCTGAGCAGCTGTCAATCACTCGTGAACTCCGATCAAATGGTCAAACTAGGCAGCGCTGATCGAATATGAATCAATATTCTGTTACTGTAATGCCTATTTCTCGCCTCAAATGTTTTCAGAAACATCTTGTAGTGTACTGTTTAGCTTTAAAATGAGAAAGTTTGTGACCCGGCAGCCATGTTGAGATCAGCTGAGGAAATACAAAGCACCACCCAGCAGTCGGAGCACACTAGATTGAGCGTTTTTGAATTTGCAAGTAATTGACAGCTGCCTCCGTTGAATGAATAGCCAATAGGAACGCTCTCTCTCTGAAATGACCTGTGATTGGCCAAAGTCTCCCGTCACGGGCTAGATCTTTTTAAAGCCTGAAAACAGAGCCATGATGAGGTGCAGAAGTCTAGTTTTCTCTCAGAGCACCTGGATTATAATATGCTGATTAGGTTATTATGTTATTATGGAATTTTTGCACAATGATGCCAAAAACATTCTGCATGCCGCTGCTTTACGGTGGAATATCCCTTTAATCTTTCAAGTTCTACTGCTCATTTGTAACTAAACAAAGACAATAGTGAAAACTGTTTGGTATCTACTATCTCATTATGCGATATGAGCTACATATGTACCTTTTGTTTTTGTGGCCATCTTGAGTCTAAATGAGCCAACAACAGTAAAACTCACATGCATCCCCAGAGTACCGTGAGCAGACTGTGTGTAGCGTTTGTTGAAGTAAATATTAATAGACGGGCGAGAGCGCTGGCTTGAATATTTCAAATCAGAGTGGCTGTACAGTATGACTGAGTCCAAGCCTGTGTGCTGAGATCCATTAGTGCTGTGTTCTCCACTACAACCATCCCCAGGGCAGAGGCACCAAGCAGAGTACAGTACTGCCTTGGCAATCTCTGCCGACTGTGTTTCCTCGCTGACAGCTGACTTTCCAAGGGTCATATTACTGTGGGCAGAATTAAACCAAATTTTGAAAGGCTTGTTATCAATAGTTTCTGTGTTATTCTCCGTCTGATGTTCACCTCCCCTCTCTGCTCGATCGTAGGCAGGAAAACAGACACACACTGTCTGTAAGGAATGTCCACATTGGGATAGGTGGTTGTTAAACGAATGGAAACACTGTAGCGTGAGTTCTCCAGGAAACGTTGGCTTCTATATCAGAGTCACTGTATTTTTGGAAAATGGAAAAGGTTTCTTTGGCTGCTATCTTGTTATCTAATGAAGTCAGCATTAGCTGGTGGAATAGCACAAGTGAAACAGTCACTTAGTGAAACATCCATGTAAAACAAGGTCACAAATGAGATTTAGATGAACTGACAGTATTGGTTGTTTGCTGAAACAGCTTAAAATAACCCATTTTTACGTTTTGAACACATACTTTGCCTGACTTAAAGTCCAACTGAAATTGCATTTTTTTTGTCTGCTACAGCAAATATATCTGCTCTGTAAATCACTTGTCCTGTGTCTCCTTTGAGAAAAAAATCTAAAACCAAAAGGGAGAAATTAATATTTTTTTGGTTTCATGATGGCACCCCCTAGTTCAGCATTAATTTCATGGAATACGTAGATGGAGACTAGAGCTGTCCTCAATACCAATTTTTGGGCTTCGAAGCTTCAATGAGAAATATTCGAAGGTATTCAAAGTTTTACGGCGCAGCAAGCTGACATCTTTGTCTTCATCTCCCCCATTTCAGTGCTGCTGCCACACTTCTGTCCACACGCACCTCTACACACAACAAACAGCGATATCCATCTGAGAATAACTAATAATAATAATACTAATAATAATGTTGAATATGAATAATGAATCATGTTGTGGGATTATTCCTTATTTCATGTACTATTTGGGGATTTATACTTTTACATACTATTCCATAGCAAAAAAAACCCAACAGAAAACACTGACAGGGTGTGACCATGGTTGTACAGCGTCTCTTGTGACTGCTAACGTCAGTCCACAGGTTAGCTAGCTTATTAGCTGCTCAGTTGCAACACATTAAATGGCAGTTAGGTGTGTGGTCCTCACTCTTCAGTACCACTAACAATGACATGTAGGCTATAGAACAAGTTTGTTTACTTTGTCTCTCGTTCACTATGGTGTAACATTGTCACTCTGGCAGCCAGCCAGCCAGCTGCTGTCAATCAAACCCGGACACCGACACGCCCCTCGACCAGGCTGAGATGAAAAGAAGCGTTACTGATATTTCTCCAAGGACATTCTTCTTGCTTTTAATGATAAAAACCAATTAACAAATACATTTAAAAAAACACATTTATATTATTTTTTACTATAAAAAGGATGACTAAATGTGATTTCAGTTGCACTTTAAGGTTCTTAAAGCTGCATTAATCTGATTTTTGGTCACTTAGGGGGGAGAACTCCACAACAAGCCGATGATCACGCACGTTTGAAATATAATGGCCTTATGGAGTTGGTATGGCGAAAATGTTATCAAATAATTGCATATTTACACACCCATCCAATAGTCACAGTGTTTACTTTACCTTTATGCTACTTCTACTACCTGTTTATATCTGCACACACCAAAGTTTACATATAATACATATTATATATACAGTTTATTAATTTTAACACTGCTGTACACCAGTCTACCACAGTATTATATTTTATGTTCTATTTTATTTTTTATATATTATGTTTTATTCCTATGTTCTAACTTCTGCACTAGTGTGTGTTTCTTTTGTACTTTTTAGCATTATTGGAGGGAGCCTTAGAACAAGAACGACTGTTCCACTGTTATTCTTGTGCATATGACAAATAAAGACTTGAAATTTGAAACTTCACACTCCTCTTAGCCCTGTTCTGGTATTCACCCTCTCCTTACAAATGACTCAGTCTTTCACTTCCCTTTGTTCACCAGCTGGTTACTGACTTAGTCTGTCTGCAGACAGTGTGCATTTCCTACACCATAAAACATATGTAAAGCCTTTTGCGAATGTTTAAAACCTGACTTGTTTACATCAACCTGCATTCTTCTTTCTGTCTTTAATTGGTAATGCTACCTTTTACAGCATATTGCTGTAACAACACTCACTGTTTAAATGATGCATCTTTATGTGTGTGCAGGTACAAAATAAGTTACAACCAATACAGAGATCGCTCAACATTGCTCTGTAGCCCAAATGCCACAGATAAAACTACAACTTCATGCCAATACCTGTTTACGATATTTTTTATATTGTTCAAGCAATGGGCTACATAAATACTTTAATGTGGTTGGGAACTACATTTTTGTTTGTTTTGTAATTTTGTGTCAAATTCCACAATTCAACACTAAGTTAATGTAGTTGTGGTAGAGAGTTATTGGTTGGTGTCTGATGTCAGCATTGTCTGTGAGATGCAAAGCAAATTGAGTTTTTATTGGGAGACGTGGTGTCGCTGAATAAAGCTTTGTGTTTGACAGACTTATGGTCAGCTTTGTAAAGGTGCTGACAGAGTCTTATTTTGGAGTGTAAGGGAAAGATTTCCACGTCTTGCTTGGAGCATTTACACCAAGGACTAACTTGCAGCAGCCTTGCAAAGCCAGTCTACAACTCATCACGGAAGCTGAGCTCACAAGATTTAGGTTTGCCTCAGTAAGGCCAGATTTGTAGACCTTCACCTTAAATTACATGTTTGTCCCATTTATCAATGTTTGCATGATAGATAGCCACCCATACTTCACTGTCATACAGCTGTATGGACAGCAAGATAAATCTAGTTAGCTAGTTTAACCCTAATCTAGCAATAAATGTTAAATGTCAAAAAAATATCAGTCATGCATAATTCCTAAAATGTAAATGTAAGATTCATAAACCACATTTTATATTCAATATTCCTATTTTCAATGCAATCGTTAACAGCTGTAAACTGTCAACTGCCACAACAAATGCATTCACTCCATTAAAAATGTTTTGCTCTGGATAGGTGGTACTTGATTGAAACAAATATTTCAAAGGGGGTACATTATCGAAAAGACTGTGAGAACCACTGCATTAGGCCATCAGGACGCACCTGTAAATTGACCTTACATTACATTACATTCATTTGGTTGAACCCAAAGCAACTTAGAATGAGTGCATTCAAACTAGGGATGCACCAATACCGATACCAGATCGGGCATCGGGCCGATACTGACTCAAATAGCTGGATCGGGTATCGGTGACAATGGGCCCATCTATTCTATTGAGTTGTACGTTTACATACTATATGTATTATATACTGGAATTTGAATTCCTGTTTAAGTTTTGACCAATTTATGGCTGCATTAAAAAGGTTTACACCTGAATTGTTATTTTGAAGATTTTTTACGAAGTTGCTGGTGTACGATGTAGAGTAAAAATTCTGAAAATTTGAATCTATGTATTTATTTGTTACATTGTGTTTTACAGCCTACTTCAAACTATGCAAGAGCAAGAGCTAGATATCATCCAAAAATGTGAGTGTATCCCTTTTAAATAAATAATTGAAAGCATGATCAGTAGAAGTGTTTAGAGATGGATTTGTTGTTTTTACTCTGACATATAAGATGAAAGTGCCATAATCACAATTGTTTCGAATTTGAATATTAATGTGAACATTTCAACTGAACACCAACATCAACCACAACTTTCACTGTCACTGTGTTTGAAAGTCTTGCCGTGCAGTGGGCCGCAGCGTGGAGGTGACAGATTGAGTCAACGCTAAGCTGTGGATTGATTGTATAGTCAGAGTGCTGTATGATTTATAGGGCCAACTGCATATTACCACTGTAACTCCCTCGAGGCAGTGGAGCTCTTATTCTTGTACCTGTATATACTGTAAATTTACAGCCATGCTCTGAGATACAGATCATATATCAGAGATTGTGTGTGCCTCTTATAAGAAGAACAAATTAATATAGTTGTCATTATATTGTTTTACTGTAGATGCACTTGAACATTAATGGATGCATTTTGACACTGTATCTGACACTTTTCTCCTCTGGTATTTTTGTGCAGAATGATAATTAAGACTTTGAATTTGAAATGTGTCTCAGCGTGAACAATAATTGTGATTTTTTGGGGGGGAAGAATTGTTCAGAACAAGACTCATTTAGAAAGTGTCAGCAATGTCAAGTAAAAATGGCTTCGGGATAAAAAAAACCTTCAAGAAATGAGAACAATTATTTGCTGGGAAAGTACAGGTAAGCATTTTCTCTCTGCTCTCTATGATATGGTTCATTAACTATGATGTGGCTTCTATATCAGAGTAGACAGATGCAGACAGTGGCATGATCAAAACACACAATGCAGAGATTCCTATTGGTCATAACATCATTGGTAAAAAACAAAAATAGTGTTATTCCATGCTTGCATGTTGTCCTGAAGCACATTTGTTTTCCACTTTTTCACCATTTTCCACCGAGCATATGCTGTATTCGAAGGGATGTAGCACCTTGGAATACAACATAATGCTGAACTCGCAGTGACATAATGATAGAGATGAACGACTGATTACTTCTTAAATGGTACCGTGCTTATAATAGACCATCTATTCCCCTCTGAGCCAATGCTACCAAACACAGGAGATGAGGCAGTAGTCAGCCACGACCACATCTCTCCAGAAAGGAAAAGTTTTGCTCTAACAGACGGGTCGCTGAATGTGGGAGATAGAAAAGGCTCCTCTGGTATGACTTGGGTTCACGGGAAGCTCATTAACACTGCAAATCCCCTTGATCTTTTCCAATTAACTGTCCCAGCCAGGACGATGTGAGACATGCAATTAACAAAGGCCAGTGGCTGACTCACCCCTCATCCCCCTGTTTCATTACCGGCGAGCCTTGGATTTGGGTCAAATTCAACAGCTGACATACAGTTATGTGCTTTAACAATCTGAGGACTGTGAGTTTGATGCATGGCATGTCTTCTTTTCTCTGCACTGTAATTACGGAGATGGCCTCCTGTTATTGTGAGAGTCGGTTCAAGGTCTCACTCAGACAGCAAGGGGTAACATGTGAGAGTCAATAATGAAACGAGGTGGATGATCAGAGATGCGTGTGACACTTACAGAACAGACTTTGGATCTATATGTGGCTCTACACTGTTGTAGCTTGTTAGTGTTTGATGTGAGTAATGGTTTTACTTCCCCAGATTGATCATTATTTCTTTCATAACACGAGAATCACCAATGGGTAAAATTTGCTGTTGAATTGAAAATTGAAAATCAGCTGAATGCTGTTTTTCAATTGTATGTAACTTTGTTTCAATAAAATATTCAATTTACCCATGTCATTTTCACGCTATTGATTTTGCACGTTCAGATACACATACTATGTTTCTATGGCAATGCTTTTTGTCTACTACTGTGCGTAATAGAGTGGTGTCATAAGTCATGGGCTAACATTCAAAATGGACAAGAGAAAGAGATTTATGAATGTACATCAGGCATTAGACTAGCTCAATGCATTGAGTGAAGAAGAGTCCGATGATGGAGAGTTTTCAGGACTGAGCGATGTGTCCTGGGTTGATTGTTACTGTTGTTGTGAATGGTATAAAGGGACCACAACTATAGCATTTTGTTTTACAGCCCTGTGTTGTAGAATGATAAATAAATGTACCTTGTACCTTGAAAATCAATGCATTCTAATAGTGGGTACATTTTACCCATTGGCGGTTTTAGGTATACAGCTACTCCTGGTGGTTCTAGTGATACGATTCATCATTCTTAAATAATAGGCTACTGTATATATGTCCATCATCAATCTTGGAACCCATCAGCTATCGGTCTGAAGACAGATGGGGCTGTATTTTTGGGGGTTATCAGCGTTATCAGCGGATAACCAGGGCAAGATTTCCTCTTCCGTGCGCTGCTCATTGTTTACAGTCCGATTTCCAACTTGAGATGCGAGACTGCAACTGGAGTTGAGAGATGACGTGTATGACTGGATTGTTTTACAAGCAGCAAGTTTACAAGCTAATTTGAAAGCAAAATCATCATCAGAACAGAGCCGGTGGGTTCCGAGACTGCATTTTGGCCTTTACGTTCTACCTCTTTTGCTCTCCACACGGATTGTTCACCTGCATTTAACCAAAGCGTGCTCATACGTGATTGATCAATGCTACTTGGACTACAAACGGAAATCAAAATCTTGTTCCGTTGCCTCGAGACTCTACATGTGAATGCAGAATCTGTTTATAGAGCTAGCTTATCAAGCTAATGTTAGCTCCATGAGTTTGAAAACGTAATTTCCAACTGACCTTTAAATTCTTCCAGCTGACTTGTTCTAAATACAGAATCTTGTAAAATATGCACTTGATGGCTTCATCGTGCATGATAAATATAACTGCTCTTAGTCCTAGTATGATATGAAAAAATATCAAATCAGATCTTCTAGAAATCTGACTAGAGCCCCATGCTCACTGTTATAGTTATAAGCTATGATTGGACAATCGCTGTTTAAGGGAGGGATTTAGGGAAAGGTCAGTTGGAAAAGGTGTAATTTCCTCCTCAAGAGGAGCTGTTACTGATCCCACTGATATCCATGAAGGTAAGCTAGGCTAAAGTCACTGCTTAACACACCTAAGCAGAGAGCATTAGATAATCACACTCACATTTGCCTTAATTGGGGTACCATTTTCTAAGGAAGGAAGGAAGAGCTGAGGGAACATAGGAATCTGGGAAGGAAAGACGGATGGAATAATAGTAAAGTAAGTAGATAAATTAGCATGTTTCGAATGTAATTATAAATCCACATAGTCTACTATTTTGTTGAAAAGTTCCTCTTTCTCAGGCCAATCTTTTAGGATTCAGATTGAAGACGTGACCTCAACATGTTGGCACTGATGACATAATTAGTGGGAGAAGACGCGCCTCCATGGAGATTCAGAAGATCTTAACGTCTCTTTGAAGATAAAATTTGCATGTCCTGTCAAGTGATCATGTTAGTGGGCACACAGACTCTCTGGCTTCAAATGCGGAATTTGCCGCCCACCAGTATGGACGCATACAGTACACACACCAGCCTGCACATAAAGCACGGTATGCACATGCACACACACACAAAACCTGTAGTAGTATACTTGTGAGGACATCCTATTTACTAACAATCCATCCGCTGGAGGATGATCTTATTTGACCCTTGTTATGAACTCAAACCTTAACCTTTACACAAAGTCTCACCCCTAACAAATGTTTAAACCTATGTGGATGTGATTTTTGCCTCCACATTAGAAAAAATATAACATCCTTTAAACCACTGAATCTGATCTTTCTTGTAAATTTTGTTTCAAAATGAGATATGCACCATGTCTGTCTTTTTGTGTGTCCCTCCATCTACAGTAGGTAGCTTCTTGTTCGCTGTATCTGTGTGTGTGTGTGTGTGTGTGTGCTTGTGTGTCTACTGTATTTCTCTGCATGTGTGGGCTGCTGGAACTCAGTTTTAGTGATAGAGAGTGAATTCAAACTCCTTTGCATACACTGTCTGGGTAGCTGGGCTCAGATTTCTGGCACTGCTAAAATCTTTGCATTCTCATTTGGTTTAATAAGATTTGATACAATATTCATCATCGCATTACATTTGCATTAATGTTAATTCTCTTAAGGGCACAGCAGCATCCCAATGTGTGTCTCTTGAAAAGAAAATGAGACTATTTTTGTGATCCTGGTAATGTTAGTGGTACAATAACTATGCATAATTCTTGCAGAATATGCACTCCCTTGTCACTCCTCCCCCCATTATAGTGACATACTAATGAAGAATCTGTGAAGCCGATTCTAGACTGAAGTTATATTTTTGTTGCGTTGTATTAGTATTTGTTTAACCATTACTGAAACAAACTGTATTTTCCACAGTGAAAATATAGTGTGTCAAATACACCACAAGCAATACAATTGATTTCCAATAATAAATATATACACACATTTACTTAAAGCAAGCATATTTGCCCACTTCCATGTTGATAAGAATATTAAATACTTGACAAAGCTCCCTTTAAGGTACATGTTGAACAGATAAAAAATATGTGATTAATTTGCAATTAATCGCAATTAACTACGGACAATCATGCAATTAAATATTTGAATCAATTGAGAGCCGTAGTTTCTACTAGAACATGTTTACATGCTTTAATGTTAAAAAAACACATTATTTTTCTGATACTGTCTGTCTGAATATACCTGTATTCATCCTCTGTCTGAAACGCTCCGTTTTAGCGCCTGTCTCTTTAAAAAGCCCAGTCTGCTCTGATTGGCTCACAAGAAAAACATGGTGCACCTTTACAAAGGTAGTTCTCAAGCTGTGGGCGATATATTCTAATGAGCCTGCATGTGACATAAGAGGGGGAGCCAAATCTGAATGGCTTGTTGAATCACATGTTTTTTGATATAAGCAGCCCACAGAAAACTGACTGGGTTGCCTTATTACACAGTTTGTGGGTTGGTAGGCACTCCAGATACCCAAATGTATGTATCAAGTTTTTCATGATATGTCCCCTTTAATGTGAGGTAATAATGAGACATTTTATATTAAAGTTGACAATATTCTTACTTTTTTCATTAAAACAAAAGTAAAACAGTGATGCCTTCAAATATTCACCTGCTGATTAAACAGAAGTTCTCAACCTCGTCTGCTCACAGGTTGTGGATTGCCGGGAATTAATTAGTGACATATTCGTTTTAAGAGCTTTTGTAAGGTGCAACTGTTCACACTGGTTACAGGAAAAGCAAAGAACATATGCAGCTGTAAGCACCGCCTCAGGACTCAGCAAAGTGCAGAATATCAAAGTGAAATGATCTAAGACACGTCTGCCTCTTCAGTCAGTCTAAATAACATCGTGACATAGATCAGACTACCCATCCTCTTTAAGTGAATATAAAAAAGTTGTTTGGCATCAATTACATCTTATTTATTTACCGTGCATCTTAATTTCAGGGCTTGTCATGAAACATTCATGACGGATCATACGATGCAGTGACTGGACGAAATATTGAAAGCAGCAAATGTAAAAGGAGGTAATTAAATCCTCATCCTCAACAGAAATGGACTTTGACCAAGAATCTCGTATTGATATGTTGCTTGATATATTGGACATAACATAAACATCATGGCTAATGATACAAATTCCTAATATTATTCTCTATCCACCATATATAACCATAAATAACCATTTCATGACGCAATAAGACAAACTTTCTTTAATTACAAAAGTCAGTTAGATGAATGGAATGAATGATAACAGCTCGTCTCAGTCTCCTTTAAGTTTTACACTACTGTGGGCTGTGCAGCCTGAAAAGTCTTATTAACCTAGGTGCCATTCATTAACATCACATTATTCATATGCATTTCTACATTGGACTCCCTGCATTTCCAATCCTGCAACAATTACACAGCTATCAAGGATTAAGGGATCCTATATTTAGGAGTGGTTACGGAGATAAGGATTGAACAAATTCAAATTAGAGTCACTCATGCAAGTTTGTCTCCTAATGACCATATAATTCTATTATTTCAAACTGGCAGCAAAACACTTGCATTAACATACTCTGAGATAAATAAAAATGACCCGAAACCACAGATTGATCATGTTGATGACTGCTAATAGATCAAATAATATGATATTATAAATTACCTGTTTTTAAAGGTGCTAAATGGAAGATTGGGAGAATTTCTATTGCCTCCACACAGCTCTCAACATGGCAACAACTGAGCCGAGAGGGCCATGTCTAGAAGGTAACCCGCAAATTGTAAAATCTGGCAAAAACGTGCAAAAACTCTCGCGAGACTCGCTACCCAACAGTGTATCCTAACCTTAACTATTTTAGGTCAATGCCTAACCAAAACCATCTCGTGAGAGTTTCCCAACTCGTGGGTTACCTTCTAGACATGACCAGCCGGCGGCTCGCAGCTAACGGTGCTAACAGTGCTAACGGTGGACGACGCCAGTGTTATCAGCTGTCACCGTCATATGAGAGTTTTGCCGGGCAGCAGCCATGAGCTAGCCAGTGGGGCATGCTCACATGCACAAAAATGCACTAAAAGCAAAGCCACGGCCGGCCCAGCTATTCATTAAAGCACAGAGAAGCTCAGATTACAACACACACAGAGGGAGAGCAACTTCATTCTCTGCTCAGGTAGAAATTACTCCATATCTTTACATAGCAAATAGTTGTTGATGCTATATTAATGCTCTGGATATAGAGCACCTTTAAAATCTTTCATATATTACATATAGGTATTGTATGTTTTGGGGTTCTTTGTCATTACAACCTTGAACTTAGTTAAGGCGACATTAAACTGGCATTAAACATAAAATATCTACTTTCAAAATGTTGACTTTGCAGTTGATAACCACAGTTGTACGACCGCTTAGTCTGATCGCGGTTGTTAGGGTTAGTTAAAACAGATTACGAAACGATACCCTAGGTATGTTGAACTCCCTCCGTAGTACAGGCCTCAAGTCTTGCTCAAAGAGAAGTCGCATCCAAATTGTCAAAATCAGCTAAATATTCAGCCATGACATTGAAAATATTTTAGATAACACTAAGCTAAACTCTCTGTACTCCAACACAACAAACTCTGACAACACCGGCACTCCTCTCTCCAACTCTCACTCACGTTTCCACCGTTGTCTTCCGGCAATAAGTCACATGAGACAATAACAAACTGACCAGGATTAAGCGAAAGGTAAAGAAAAATGTTTTATTTTTCTCTAGGGCCCTTTCCATAATGTTTTCAGACACTTATAATAACAATCCGAGCCCGCAGCGGCAAAAATTTTACGTGAACGTAAATTGACGTTTAGCAGCTGCCATCTGCAGCGTTCTCGCTCAATACTGGATCAATTTCAAAAATTGTTGTCCCCATTAGTCACTTTGAAACATGGGGAAATAGGGTCCAGGTTGAAAGTTACCCTTTAAGATGAACTGGGCTGTTGCCATAACGGCGCCGAGAGGCATGGCCAGCGAGTTCCCTCCTCTTGAAATAGCCTGCAAAATTGTTTAAACAGATAACTGGGAATCTGGCTGCTGGCCAGGAGCGTGCCCCAGTGCCTCATGGGATATTAATGGCAGCCCAAGCTAAGGCAGGTCTGCAGTGAGGGAATAGATCCTAGAACGAGCACGGCACATCTCCCTTAATCAGTGCTTTAAAATCAGCTGTGCCTCTGCTAATTGGCTTCATCTCAATCTCAGGATGTCTCCATTTGCTATTGAATTAGAGCAGCGAGGGGCTGCTGGGAGGCATACATGTTTCTGAGCTGAAATCGCACTTAGGATTAGGTCTCCTTTCCGCGTTGCATTTACCAGGAACCACACATTTAGCGCATGCAGGAGTTGTTCAATAATAGCTTTTAACACAGAAGTGACCGCTCTTCTGAGCCTTTCCTCGCTAAACTCTCCATCTTTGCTTCACTTTTCCTGCGTCGTGGCTAGTGGGGCTGCTGGTAGATAAATATCAGCTCCTTTGGCAGTGGTCTCCATGTACATTTCCCCAGTGAGCCCATGGGCCCCTTGATGAAAGCCATCCGTCACCACTGTGGGATGACCTGTCTGCGCTGACCACCACACACCTCCACCCTGACCACTAGACTGTGAAGGGGATGTCTCCATGAGCACCCTCACACACCACCAAATCATGATTTAATGCCTTTAATTTACACTGTCTCGAGGGCTTATCAAAAGGTTAGCTCAGGAGCATTGAGACAAGTTTATAAAAGCCTTACTGGGACACTGCAATATTGAGCTTGGGGTATACTGTAACGCTCTGAATTTTGGAACGCTGATACCAATTGTAAGTGATACCAAATTTTGATTGCTGCTATAAGTTCCCATTTTGCATTTAGCGCCACAGCCGCAGCGTATTTTTGGCAAGCAGAGCATGTTTTTCCGTCGTATCCCAAAGGAAAGGACAAGAGAGAATGATGTGAAGCTGAGTGAGATTAATGCGTGGTAAATGGAACATGTGCCGGGATGACAGTGTCGATGAGGAATGATGCCTCTACAGGAGATGGAGAGTGACAGGCCGAAAACAACATAGTAGAGCGGGGGATATCCCCATGAATATTCCTCCCAAAACTATTTAGAGAACATTCAACACGGAACCACAAACAGTGGATGAAGGCATTTGACGCAATTTGCTGTAATATTTTATCACAGAAGTCACATTGCAATGGTCTAATTGAAAGTGATGAAATGGTTTATCAAGCAACCCATGGTGGGCCAGCAGCGTGCAAAACAAATCCCTTGCAGGTTTTATCTGTTGCGGGCCATCAGGACCAATTTATGACTGTCATCATCATCACTTCAAGTAATGTCATTGGAGGGCATATGGAACAGTAAATCCTGTTCCCAGGTTCCTCGTTACTGTAAATGTCCCTCCTACACAGGCAATCAAAGAGATAATTCATGTAGCAATATGCTCCTGTAGGTCAGAATGAGACTCAGGATGCACAAAACATGGGAGAAGAGGAGGTTTTAATGAAGAAGATGGAGAAGGTATTAGATATTAAAATGCTAATCTTTGATTTTACTGCACCTTTGAAATCTCTGTGCATCATGAAGCAAAAAGCTCAGAAAGAAGCTCAGAAAAAAGCCTCAACCCCATGCATTTGGATTTGTAAGTACTGCAATCTAGATTAATCTGGACCCACTGTACCCACTGCAACCAACAAGTGCTGCGGTATATGTCACACAAAAGTTAACTGAAAGGTGTTCTTTTGAATCAGAGAGCCTAGTATTTTTGGTAGAGTGGTGATTTTAAAGGGTTAGTTCACCCAAATTAGAAAAAAAAAAAAACACACCACCTCTGAGGTGCCTGCATCCACCCCAACACAAAGACCAACATAATGGAGTTGAATGAAATTTTATTTGTGGAGTTTACAGCATTGAGAAACTACATTTAAAAAGACAACAGGTATATTTCTAGGAGAGGAACTATTTCTTTGGTTGAAAATTGCAACTGCTATCTGTCCCGTCTCAACGTCAGAAAAGATATTGTGACATATGACATTGCGATATATGACATCAAAAGTACGCCCATAACGTTTTGCTGCTGAGTGCAATTTGCCCTTTTTTGCATCTGACTGCAATTATCCATATGGCAAAGTATAAAGTAATGTTACCTTTGTGCCAAAAACACAGCAAGCAGAACAATGACAGAGAGAAAAAGGAAAATTAAATTTTCAGATCGCGAGCTACAGGTCCTGACTGACTGAAGTGTAGAGGCATTCCTCAAAACTTCAGCCAAGTAATTCGAACGTGACAGAGAGAAACTGTATTAGGGATTTAATATCCCAGTCTGTCAGTGCTGTTGGTGTTTTCAAACGCACACCTTCAGACTGTAAAAAGAAGATGGCATGATTTGAAACAGAGGACAAAAGAAAAAAAATCATTCAATACTGTCATGATCAATGGAAAGTAATAAATGTGCTTCAGTCACCAACTCTTTCAAGATGGTAATGATTTCACTGTAACTGCATGTGGCTAATAGCGCTGATCTTTGTGAGTTGGACTGTTTTTGCAGTGAGGCTTATTTGTATAGAAAGGGGTACATTTTGCGCCAAATGTATGCATATTACCTCATTTAAATATGTGCAAATCGCACAGGAGCACATCTGCTATTTAGGGGTGCATTTCACTCTTTGCGGGTGCTTTGAGAATTACATTTTTTTTGTGCAGGTTTAGCGGCCACAAAAGCCATGCAATCCTTTTGTGATTTCGCCCCTGAGTTTTTTAAATGCATTTTTTTGTGCTATAGCAAAATTACACAAAAATGCTTTCGACTGCATTACATTAAGTTACAAGCAAAGATCTCAAAAAACCTGGATAAATAAATCCAAAAACGATACCATTATACTATACCATTCTACTAATACTATACCACTGGAGGCAACATTCAAAATACATTGGGGATTTAACAGGGTCTTAAATCTCTCAGATCCAATTTTTAGACTTATACAATCCAATTAAGCTCTATTTATCTGTTAACAGTATGCTGTATTTGCATGCTGAAATATTGAAAGATGAGGAGAAGCACAGAAAATGTGACTGACAGCTAATGTAGATCTTGGAGCTGCCTTGATATAATACTGTCACTGACAGTTCTAGCTGTGCAAACTATTAATATAGGTTACATAATACATTTGCTCCCTTCAGTTCTGCTCTTCTGCTGCATATATGAAAACCTCATTTTCAGTAAAGTCCAATAAACAATGCCTATGTCACATAAAAGTCCTTATTTATCCAAAAGAAAAATTATAACATTCCTAAACAGCTTTTATGTCTCTTCACCTTAAACGAAGAAGACGAAGAAGTGGACGTAGTCACCGTGACGTCACCCATTGGTTTGGGGACTACGGTTTTGAAGCCTTGAGTTTGGTATTTTGGCCATTGCCATCTTGGGTTTTTTTGCAACCACAAGTGACACAAGAGGGTGGAGCTAAGTAAAACTGAACTCTGAATAAGATATTTCTATGCGACCAAAATGTTACAATTAACTTTCATGAACTGAAAACACACTGTGAAAGGGTTAAAGTTGTAAGACTAAAACATGGACAACTCCCAGACCGGACAACGCCGTGGTAGCGACCTGTCAATCACTAGGTAGCCACGCCCTAAAGCATACCCTGCTTTAAGGTCTATTTGACTCTAAATGGGACCATAATTTACTAAATGAACATCATGCTGTATTGAAAAAGACTTGAAACTATAGCGATTGAGACCATAAACTCATGTTAACAATGTTTACTGAGGTAATAAATCAAGAGAGAAGTAGGCTCATTTTCTCATAGACTTCTATACAATCTGACTTCTTTTTGCAACCAGAGGAGTCGCCCCCTGCTGGCTATTAGAAATAATGCAAGTTTAAGGCACTTCCACATCGGCTTCACTTTCAGACCTGGAGGTTGCCCACTGCTCTTTACAAAAATAAATAAACACGTAAACAATAAGACGCAACTGAGCTTAGACCACACTTTTAGTATATAATTCTATAATTCACAATGTTGTACCTTTTCTTATTTTTTCTTGGCACACTGTATCAGATGTCAAACTGTGTAATAGCTGATTGAGTGACTCACGTAGGCCTATTCTGTTTTGAAAGTATCATCCACAGCAAGGTACCCCCTGATGGTCAAAGGCTATTGTGCACAGTGACTGGAAATAACTAAGAAAATGTGCCAATTACAATACAATGCAGGTTTTTGAATTAAACCAGTATTTCTGGTAGAGTGGTGACTAACTAATGAGCCTGTTATTCTCCAACTCACACCACAAATCACAACAAGTGCTCCCTGCTGGGAGGACTTTGGGCTCGGCCCTGTGAATTATATTTGTTAACAACAAAGGTGCAGTTTTTCTTTTTCCTCTCAGAGTTCCCTCCTTCTTTAATCCACAGTGCCTGCCAGCATGATAACTGAGCTACAGCTTCTGTCAAAGGAGGAAGTCTAGTATACTTTTAAAACTTTTTCACATACACTAAGTATTTCTTAATGTATGAAAGACTTGTTCACTGCACACAACATCAGCATCAGCACCCATACCAAGTCCTCGGTGGATTTCACCCACCAAACAATCATCTTAAAAGTAAAACTTTCATCTTCTCCCGTCTGCAAACTCTGCCAGTGCAGAGCTAGTACAGTTGAAAGAATGAAAGGGTAAATGTTTTTCAAAGGGACCTTCTTGCTTTGTTCTTTATGGCAAACAAACCAAGCAGATTGTTCTGGGGCTTTAAGAAAATACTTAATAATAAAAGTAGAGATGCCAGGGTTTTCTAATCCTCAGCTAACACGATATTAAAGCATGTTGCTCTGTCAACATGTACAGTAACCACTTGGATGAAAGGATGTTTAAAGAGAGGAAGAGGATTTGTTAGTCAACATTAAGTCATATGGTAGGAAAGAATCAATTCAATGAAGAAAACAGAACGATTAGTATCTGCTTTCTTCCGTTAGCTAAATTCACAACAATACAATAGACAATAGTTCTGATTTTGGGATATATGTTTGTTTGCTTCGTGCTGATACCATGAGTGGTTTCATCTAACCCTCGGCAAGAAAGCTAAAAAGCGTATTTCCCAAAATGCTTCATCGAGATAATATTAGAGTGCACCTAAAGGTTCACTTACGAGCTTTGTTCAGTACTTTCAATCATATCACATGGTCTTCACCAGCAGTCCAATGGATCAGTAACTGCTGTGATTTAAAGGTGCTAAATTCAAAATTCAGGGCAAACAACTATAATGTAAATATATAGTAGTGCAATGGTGTTCTAAGCAGAGAATGAAGTCACTCTGTGTCACTCACCTCTGTGTGCGTTGTAATTCGAGCTTCTCTGTGCTTTGTTTACGTAGCCGGTCCGGCCACACACGCATATTAGTGCGTAATTTGTGAATAGCTAATGACCGCCACTCTACACTGTGCTTATACTGCGGTCACCGTTGATAACACCGTCCCGTCCCACGGCGTTGTCGCATAAGCGTAATGCCCACCCTCCGGTTCCCCCTCAGGTAAACACTGTTAGCTCTGTAAGCACTGTTGCCGTTGTTTGCACTATTCATGCGGTTAGCATCATAAGCTGCAAATCGCGGTCGTATCTAGAGGGCAATGCGTAAATTGCAAAACTCTCGCAAGATGATTAAGGTTGGACATTGACCTCGAATGGTTATGGTTAGGATAGGGCGTCTGGTAGTGAGTCTCGCAAGAGTTCTTGCAAGTTTTCGCAATTTGCTAGCTACCTGCTAGACTCGACCGCTAGCCACCGGCTCAGCTGTCGCCATGTTGAAAGCTGTGTGGAGGCAATCCCTCAATCATAGATATGCTCTTCATTTGGAATTTAGCACGTTGAAGGAAGTAAACGGTAAAAGTTAATTCTTAACCTTGCATGTCAACAGAACCAACTGTATGACAAATGAAGACCATGTGAAATGGATGAAAGCACAGGAAAAGCTCTTAAGTGGACCTTGAATTGGGATTTTTGGTCAACTTTGAATAACATTTACAGACTTTCAGCGTGAAGGAAACCCCCGCAAAGTTGTTTTTTTAAGATACAGTGCAAACAGAGACATTGATGTGGTCAGCTACAGTAATGAAGAGTTTTATAGCCTAACCACTACTCTTCATTTTACTTTAAACACCAAAACAACTGGCTTCAGCTGTGCTAAGTATACTGTAGTATTGTTCTGTTCAGGGGAAATGTGTTTACTCATTACAGATAACCCAGTTCAATCGCGTTTGATATTCACACTGTCAAAACACACATATGTCCCTAATTTATCCTCTACATCCTGGTTTCATTTGCTTCAAAAGCAAACATACATCTACTGTAAGAGCTTGCTTTTGTTACTTTGTACTGGAGAACTTTCCTTTTACTTTGTCTAAATTATAATCTTAAAAATAAGCAAAATTCCTCTGAGATGCTGGAAGCACATCTGCAGCCCTCAACACACACACACACACACACACACACACACACGCACACACACAGAGATAATTAGGTTGCTAAAGAATAGAGAAATAAAAAAGAAAGAAAAGTTAGTTTGTATGAGGAGATTCCTCTCAGGCAGTCGAGGCTGGTGTGTATATATAGCGGAGCAGCCTTGCTTGTGTAAGGGGGTGTGCATGCTGATGGCCATCGATCGAAACAGAAGGTGTTGTCTGGCACTTCAGGCCATTCACACAGACTCCTGGCTTTGAGTGCAGAGTTATATTAACAACTTTGCCAGTTTGTAATTAATGTGAATCTGCTGTTGAGCTTGATGTGCCCTGTTCTTTGGTTATGGAGCCATTTTGACATGTTGTAGAGATATTCTCTGAGGAAGACAAAAGGACCTCAGGAAGGACAGGAATCTCATGGACCGTACGATTAAGATTTCTACCCTTTAAAAGGCCTAAAATGTAGTCTTTCCTTAAATGTTTCACTATAATCCTATAGGACTCAGTTGCCATACACTGTGACTGTAATCCATTGTGCTCAATACTTGTTTTGTGTGTCTTTTGTATTGATTACTTAATGCCAGAATATTCTAATTTCATCCATGAGCCACCAGTGTGTTTACCTGTGGCTGATTTAGGAATATATAAGTGTCTCTCCAAGGTGAAATCACAAACAGTTAGTCGATAATTTGATTGGTCAAGTGAAGAAAAACTATTTTGATTATCGATGAATTGCTCGAGTCCCTTTTCAAGCAAAAAAATTCCAAATATTTGCTGGGTCCAGCTTCTCAAATGTGAGGAAATACCACTTGTCTCTGCTTTATATCAGTGTAAACTGAATATTTTGGGATTTTGGGCTGTTAGTCAGACAAAATAAGCAATTTGAAGACATCATTGAGGGCTCTGGGATATGAGGATCTGCATTTTTCACTTTTTTCTGAAATTTTTAATTGAATAGTCGAAAAAATAATCAGCATTATTACTGATAATGATAATAATTGTTAGTGGCAGCCGTAGTTCACAGCAAACCAAACTAGCTATTTCTTGCCTGGGTCCTTTCCTGTTGCAACATATCCTCATACAACGGTTTGTATGACATCTTACGACAAGTTTTTCCTCAACTTTTGTTCGTTTTCTTACGAATATCCAGCAACATGTGTCAATTTCCGCTCGTACATGCATACAGTCTTTTCAAAATAAACTTTAATCTTCATAGGAAACAACTTACTTAGGTTTAGGCAACAAAACCACTTAGTTAGGCTTAGGAAAATATCAACTTCGTTAGGTTTAGGCAACAAAACTACTAGGTTTCAGAAAAGATGGTGGTTTGGGTTGAAATACCTCCGGAAGTGGCTTAATTACGTACGGAAGTTATGTGACAAATAAATCAACGCTGACTTCTGGTTTCACACGGGGTATGAACACCGTTCTCCTGAGCGAAGGTCCAGTGTTGTTTGACTCGTTCATGCTCCCTGGCCTCCTCCCTACGAAGCGTTTGTCGCTCTTTATACTTCCTGGTTCACGATTACTTAGATTAAATACTAATTGATTTCGTGTTTTACGTATATACGAATTACAGTACATTACTTTTTGTAGGTATAGCTATGAACGGTGTATGAGAACATCCTGCTTGTTCAACAAAAACTATACTAGTTTGACTTTCTGTGGTCAAACCTCCTGGGAAGATGTTCAGGAAATTGAAATCCACTCATGGCTGCTTTTCGTGAAATCATTTTATCTGATATCAGGAAATGTGTGATGGTTAAACAGCCCAAATTATTACATTTGTCCAGAGCAGTCTGCAGTTTGCAGGGCAAGCATGATATTACTTCTCCTAATCTGTTCACTCTTTTACAATCACTTGCTGAAGACTCGTGTTCACAAACCTGAAAAGTTTCTAAGTCTTGTGACAACTTTAACCCTTCCCCGCTGGCAATAGCGAGTCTGTGAAGAAAATGATCATCAAAGCCAGACAAATTTACACCTTAGCAAAAGTATCATGAGTCCTGCAATTTCACACAGACCCAGTTTTCCTCCACAGCAACACCAGGAAAACAGCCAAGTTTGCCACTTTCCAGATGGAGGCTAGGCTTTTGAATAATGACTCGCTCTAAAAGTTGCATTTGAATGTCTGCGCTACAGTGTTTATAAAAGTGCTGATCTCTACACCGGTGCTGGAGTCACTGTACACGGATGCATACTGTACGTACAGTATACTGTCTCACACATCAATCTAAAGCACATTTACATTTCACACAGTATAGATTTTAGTCTACATATCTGAATTCTGTCAACTATTTTTGCGTCAATTTGGTGTTAAAATTACTAGAACTGTTTCTATTATCTATCACTCTCAGTTTATTTGAATATTTTCGACTTCTCCAAAGCATCCAAAAGTGCCAAAATCTACAATGTGTGTAGATACTGTAGACTGTAGGTGGACAGGAGAAAAATGCAGAATGGAATTTATTTTTTCCACAAGCTTGTTTACACAGCTCTAAGATGAGTCCTCTATCCCTTCATTTCTATCAAGGCATTCCTCCTCTTCCAGTCACTGCACACACACACACACACATATACTGCACATCTCTCTATGTAGCGGCTTCTTCCTCAAATAGAAAATGTGCACTAAAACATGACAGCACTGGCGGCTAGTCTCCGAGAGCAGCCCCACTCTCTCTGGCCTAGATTCTTTCAAATCCGCTCTGGAAGTGCCTTCGTCCTCAGCTGCACTGCCAGCCCGCCAGAGAGTGAGTGAGCGAGCCATCTGGCTGCACAGCACATCAAATCCCAATCTGTGTTAATTTGAGTGTTAAGGGCCATTGTTTATTTTTGAAAAAAAAGAAGAGGAAGGAAAAAAAAAGCCTCACTCGCAGGATTAATAAACCCTTTTGTTATTAATTGTGAGCAAAGTTTGCACCAAAGTTTTTTGCACAGCGTGCCAGACGCACTGCAGGTCACTGCTGAAAATTACATGTGTGTAACCTGGCAAAATAAAGATTTAATATAGCTACAAGACACTGCTTCGTGGATGCAGACGCAATGAAGTAGATGCATATTAAAACATTTTAATAAATAAAACAGAATAAAATGTAGGCCAGTAATCACGCTGCGCAGATAAAAGTAATTGTGCTGCATTTGTCTGGGCTTTCACTGATGTTAATGGTGTTTTAAGAATGATATAAAAATATAAATATCCAGCAAGATAGCCACTTACCTAGCTACATAGATAGACAAACATATAGATATTATATATATGATCTACACTTATTATATTGTAATATACAACAGCACTTTGCAAGTATAAGGCAGCTTTATTCAAAACTTCCTCTTGGTTTGCTGGAGCTACGGAAGTAGTTGAAGCCATATTTCGTTTTCTATTTCTTTGTCCCTTTACCCCTCCCTCCCTTCCTCTCCCTCTCACTCACACACACTTACACACCACACACACACACACACATACACACGCACGCCACCCACCCTGACACATGGTGTGTTATGCAATGGGTGATGCCTAATTACCACTGACATCGCAGAGACTGTTCACTGTGAAATTAATCATGACACAGGCGTCAGCTTTTGATATTTTTCGCCAAGTGCTCCGAGTTCGTACCAGCCGATGTAATTAATAAACCGAATGCACACAAATACTGATTAGACGCTGACACTGATGTCTTAATAATAACCAGGCACTTTAAAAACCAACGCCAGGTGCCACACAGTAGAGATAAGAGGAGGAAAGTAAGTGTAGTAGAAAAACAGAAATAGGAGCAAATTATTTCCCAACTATTAGAACGAGGTTGTTTACAGCTCTGACTTTGAGGAGCTGTTTGCCAGCATAAAATAATGAAAGAGTTCATGTGTAACAAGGGTGTATGGAGGCATCTATATGACTCTAAACAGCTGTGGGTCCACACACAGTAGCTCGCGGAAGCTATTTATAAATCATAGCATTGTACTGGAAAGCGCTTACAGTATATCCAGTCATGCATAACATAAACATTTGCTTTTCAGTTAGCAGAAAAATCTCTCGCCGTTACTTTAGTATTACAAATAGATGAAGTGAGACTCCAGAAACGCAGCCCACCCGTATCTGGCATAATTAATGTGACATGCAGCTCATCAGTGCACAAACCCCCGACAAGAGCTGGTTGCTCATTTCTAGATGTTTTTTTACTGCCTCGGTTGCAAATGATCACAAGCCAAGCAGTTCCGGGGACACGATGCAGGCAAATTCATTTGACATCTTGCTTTTTGTGTTAAAATCAGGTTCAGATATTGTGTACCACTCATAAAGCACCACACCGTTGTGATTAGCTTTGATCTTCCACAGGCTTCAAAGTGTAATCTATCAGAATTGTTCATTTGGAAAACACAAAGAAAACTTGTTTCCCATTTGAGATTTTTTTTTTTCTCAGCAATAACAGAACTATGAATAGTGTGCAGGGGTCCTGTATTTTTTTAATTGGTACAGAAGTGTTAGGCTTATGCTTTCCCTAATATCAAGTAATTGTAGGGTCATATTATCTCTCTGTACAGTATGTATATCCTTTCAGACTGTTTCAATTTTTGCACCTTGGCTTCAGCTGTTAGAGCTGAAGAGCTACTTTCAGGCTGAGGTGGGTCACTGAGTGCACCCGGAGAGGGAGACGGCAGAACAGACACAGAAGGCTGACAATAATGAGTAGAGGTTGTTTTCTTTTTCTATTTCAACATGTCCTCCTTTACTTACTCAATGTATTTTTTCAAGTCTATATTTTGATAGCAAACAGCAGCGAGATAACAGGAAATGAGGAGGAGGAATGACATTTAGCGAAGGTCCCCAGTCGGACTCGAACCGGGTACGTTGCAATTACATAGTCAGCGTCTTAACCTCCTATTTTCTTTTCTTTTGTTTTATATATTTATCATTCTTTTTCTTTAAATATCATATCATTATACTGCTTCTGACCTGGTAAAATGTGGAAGTCATGATGATCATTTTTTATTACAATTATTCAGAGGTGGGACCAAGTCATTGTTTTGCAAGTCACGAGTAAGTCTCAGGTCTTTCTACTCAACTCCCAAGTCAAGACAGGCATGTCTCAACTCTTAAACTTTAAAGCAGCAGTGGGTAGAATTGGAGGAAATATGTAATATAATATAGTTGTTTTTTTCTGACAGTAGTGCTTGAGACAGTTAATCTGAAAAAAGTCATGTGCCTCTGTGTCCTCCAATCAAACTAGGCAGCGCTGATCAAATATGAATCAATATTCTGTTACTGTAATGCCTATTTCCCACCTCAAATGTTTTCAGAGACATCTTGTAGTGCACTGTTTAGCTGTAAAATGAGAAAATTTGTGACCCGGCAGCCATGTCAGTTGAGAAAATACCAAGCACCGCCCACTAGCCGGAGCAAACTTTGAACCCGCTCTGAACCTCCAAAAGATCGATTGCGTTGGTGTGTTAAAGAAATTAGTGGCGTTAAACAAATTTGCTTTAACGTGTTATTATTGCGTTAATTTTGACAGCCCTGTTGTAAATATTATCATTCTTTGTATTGGTTGCAAGATATTTACTGTAACAACACTGAATACATTGTACCTGCATCCAAAAATAAAGGAAGCAAAGACACAAAACAAATTTGCTTTAACGTGTTATTATCGCGTTAACTTTGACAGCCCTATTGTGAATATTATCAGTCTTTGTATTGGTTGCAAGATATTTACTGTAACAACACTGAATATATTGTACCTGCATCCAAAAATAAAGGAAGTAAAGACACAAGAGAAGACTTTTGAAAGATCTAGATAATCATGTACTGTAAGTAAACACTTTTATCAGTGTGTCTGACCAAAGGTCACATGGAAAAAAGTAGTGGAAGAAACGAGTTTGAAAGTAGGCCAGATTATGTTTTCACAAATTATCAGCACAGACCCATATGTGCAAACACTGTACACACATGACGCTGAAAGTCACCAGAGACCCACTGTTATAGTTGTCTCCATTTTATCTCCTGGTGGAATTATGCGCTCGTAGATGTGGATGTGTGAACCGCATGTGACAGACAGAGGAGCAGAAGGTAACCTTTATAAATGACACACAAACAGCCAGACAGAGCATCAGTGTAAAGGTGGCTGTTCTAATCCTCTCCCCTCCTGTTGTCTGGTCTCTCTTTTCTACTGTATCGCTATCGTTACATCCCAGGCAGAGTGACACAGTGAGCTCGGTTGTTTCTCTGTTTGTCTCAGGGATTCACCCGCCTCCCTCCTTAAGCTCAAGGAGGCAGAATTGAAGGATACTTCAAGAAAAAGGACCATACTGTAATGACTGTGCATCTGTATTGGGAGAGGTGCTTTGACCCTTAGCTGCTCTAATCAATATTTTATATAAATAATGGATCAAATGACTATGTGTAGTGTCAAAGTGCAGTTGCTTGTAGTGACAAACCCACAGAGACTTATCACTCGGCTCTGCAGTTCCTCTCAGCTGTACGAAGGGTTTTAGTGTCTTTTAGTGTCTTTACCATTTTGGTTCACTCTTACCGCTCTCATAAACATTGTTTCCAGCAGCAGCTACTATCTACTCAGCACCAGACTGCACACAGATAAAGTCAGGCCAGCCAATAGGAATTATGGACAGGGGGAAAACATTTTCCAAATTGTGCCCCTCCTCCACACCAATCCCAGTTCATCTAGTTTCATATGAAACCAGTATCTTCACTCTAGCTTTAAAACTGCCTCGTTCAGCTTCACCTGACATACCTGTTGCTTCTTCCCACCTTTATTTTGGGCAGACATTTGCCTCTCTGCTCTTTTCCTGTTCTTGTTCTATCTGTGCCCTGACTTTTCTTTTTCAGTCCCTGATTTCTAGTGAGGTATTTTGACATAGCTAGTCAGGCTGCAGTTCGTTTTACGTCATTACATTAGCGGCTCATGTGTGTTCTGCATATCTGACCCCTGCTGTTATTGTGAAAATGGTGTGGCACCATTTTCACACTAACTGCAGCGGTGGGGTATCAGATGACAAGTTGAAATGTGTTTTAATGATAACAATAAATGTATTTATCATGTAAATGCATATACTGTTTATTTTATTGTTTGGTTTGTCCGTTCTGGGCTACTACAGAAACATGGCAGCCGGCCCCGTGAAGAGAGGACTCGCCCTGTATGCGGATATAAACGGCTCAATCTAAGCTAAGGAAAACATAACTATTCTTTTTTTCAGGTAATTATACACTAATGAAAATATACTTTTTAATATTGTATTCCATTTCTACCAATAGATCCCTCTAATTGTTACTCACTGTTCCTTTAAGTACAATGGTTGAACATACATTCACTTATGTACTGTAATTAAGTACAATTTTGTGGTACTTACTACTGTAATTGGGATTTTCCATTTTATAATACTTCATACTTCTTACTCCACTACATTTACTCCACAGCTATAGTTACTAGTTATTTTGAGGATTGAAGATTTACATAGAAAATATATGGTCAGCTTTTAAAATATGATGCTCTGTTATACATTAAGCTACACAACAGTATGTTTTAGAATAATCTTTACTTTGACCAGCTCCAACATAGAATGCTGCATAAATAACATTTCCGTAATAATAATCCAATAATATAACGATGAGGAACCATTCTGTTTTTAATTAGTGCTTTCACTTTTGATATCTTAAGTACATTTTGCTGCTAATAATTGTACTTCCACTTAAGTAAAATTTTGTTGTACATGTAGTGGAGTAATTTAAAAGATCTACATACTTCTTCCACTACTCGATTAAAGGTACTAAATTCCAAACTAAGAGCATATCTATGACATGGATTGCCTCCTCACGGCTCTCAACGTGGCAACGGCTAGCAGCAAACAGTGCAAACAACGGCAACAGTGCTGACAGAGCTAACAGTGTAAGGGGCTCGTAAGGTGGATTTTACACTTCCGCGACGACCCGGTCGGTCGGGACGGTGTTAATAGAGGTAACCCCCGTATGTGTGCAGCGCAGAGTAAAAGTGATGAATTAGCCAGTGGAGCACACATCGGCTATGTAAACAAAGCACAGAGAAGCTCATTACAACACAAACAGTTCTCATTCTCTGCTCAGGACACCATTAGGCCACCAGACTAAATCTTGCAAATAGCTCTGAATTTGTAACTTTACACCTTTAAGTATCAAAGTAAAAGTGTGCATGGCCCCTTTCAGAGCACTGTATGATTATATATTATATAATTGGTTCATTGCTACTGATGCATTGCATGATGAGGCTAATTTGATCTACTTTATATATTGTTGAGTAGTTTTATCTATATGAATGCATCATATTTTCTAAGCTGATCAATTGTTTTGAATATCAGTGCTTACCTGAAGAGTGAAACTATACCTGTTAAGTAAATGCAGTGGAGAAAAAGCACAATATTCCCCAGCAGGTGCCAACTGACAAAAATATGGAAGGCGCTCAAACAAGTTGCATGCATTCAAATCAATTCCTTAGCGGGATGAACATCTGTTATCAAACATCTGCAATGATTTTACAGTTTTAATCCATCCAGCCGAGTTTAGCCAACCAAACTCAAACCCAGTGAAGTCTAACACACCTTTGTGGCTACTTTTCATACAGTCTTTGATTTAAAACATACACAGGCTGCCAATAACGACACCGTCTGTGCAGGGTGGATTGACAGAAGTTGAATTTAAATTAATAACCTGCAACACATCCATAAAAAAAATGTTCCATTAAGCCGTTCCAAATTTCTTGTGCAACAGAATCAAATGCTGCCATATTTCAAAACCAAAACATACTCAAATATTCAATAATGCAATCTGAATGTTTGCTTTTAAGCTCACACTGGGTTCTGCAGGTTGGGGAAAATATTCACAAGTAGACACCAGGAATATTAATACATAATGTACTTGACACAGTTTTGTTGAACAACACATTATTTAGTGATAATTCTCTGCATGTTAATAATCTGATCTGAAGCCAGGCTGTAGCCTATACGCGGTGTTCCCACTGAATATGTATTTCTGACTGCACGGAGGATAAACATGTTATTTAATCATCAATGTGTTTTCAATCGTCATTGCTTAAGTAGGATGAACAAACCCCAGGTGGTGTACACATAGTACGAGAGGCTGAGAATGCATATCATTCAGCATTTAAACGATACGTGCCATCCGTGTAGTAGGGCAACTTAAGGTGAACAGCAATCTGTGTCAAAATTGGGACTGGAAGATGGCCTTATTTATGTTGTCGGAGTCTCACGAGAGGCACAAAAAGGCTTTGCATAACATGCTGTTTATTTTCCATCACACTTGGAATTTATAGTTAAGTTTAAATAACACATAAATGATGCATCTACTGTATCTTCTTATGATGACAGTTATTCCCTAATATATTTCCTTCCTGATCTAATCGGTTAAATATGCCTTTATTTGAAATGTTGTAAATTTTCACACTGACACAGTCACACTTGAATGATTCTGTCTGTAATTATACCTCTGGGTGAATTAATTAAAATCTTGCAAGTTGGTTGTGTAACTCTTCAACTTTGCATATATTTGACTGCTTTTATACCAGTAATACTATATCTATTATATTAGACGCTGCACTAACTTGGATGAACAGGTGAAATTGTATCCTGGGTGAATATTTAATAAAGCACAGGAATCAGAGGCTAGAATATTGATATTTGAAAATTAGATCATGATAGCAAAAGAGATTTTGTTGCCTTTTGCAATTGCGGCATAGAATCTCTATCAATAGATTAGAAATGTAAGGGAGTTCATTCAAAATAATCACGTTTTTATTAACATTTGCTATAGCGAGTTCAGATGTCAAAACATGCTAGTTCCCATAGCAACCCTAGTTAAAATTCAATATATTTCCATGTCTGACCTTCATAGGCAAGAATATTATCATCCAACTGTGGGGTTATTCAGTCTGCATATACCGGCCATACTAAAGTGCCTCAGACAAATAGAATGAGACCACGTTTCTCATCAAATAATACTTGTTAACTACAAAATTGTTTACTGTAGCAAATGGACACATTTCATGAAAAGAGGCCAGTGATGCACAGATGGGCTCCAAGTTGCCACATATAAGCATGAAAAGTGCCACATACAGCATGAGTGATCAACAACAAAAAGTATTGGCCAGAGTGGTGGGGGGTCAGTGATGTGTGTCTGGATCTCACTCCAGCAATCTGCTATGTTACTGAGCAGTTGAACAAGCAGTGATTTCATTTTTTTGTTAAAGCTGCTATCATCAATATTTTTACAGTAACAATTCCTCAAACGAATATGTGTATGTGAAGAGTTGCTTGAGCAACCCGTTCTCACTCCCAACTCGTCAAATACCGACGCTTGGTCAGCGGCCCTCGGCGTCTGATACTGATGCACCGAGGCACCCTTTAGCATCTGTATGGGACGCATAGGTAGTGATGTGCGTATCATGGTTTTTTATTACCTGCACCCACCCGACCCGTTATGAGAGCCAATCCACACCACCCAACCCACAAAAATATACTCTAACCAACCACTCAAACCCGACCCGCGAATCGCCAACTTTATGCATTATAATAGCACAATTGTCAGGACTAAGGTCTGAGAAAAGGACAGAGACAAGCGGACTTGAGCGTTGTGGCTCGCGGTATGAATGTGGGCATGTGTGTGTGTTTGAGAGAGAGCCAGAGAGAGGGGAAGCGAAGGTGTACTCTTGTACGCAATGTTTCTGTAAGTTATAAATAACTTAATCAGAACGCTGCTTTGTTTTAGACCCGCCCGCCTGTGCCGGTGATATTTTCTAGTAAGCTCGCTCGAACGCGCCTGACTGGGTTGGGGATCGATCCGCGCATCACTACGCACCAGGCTTTCAACTGATTTGCAATCTAATCCCATCTGCCACATTATTAGACAGTCAGAGCAACTGACGTAGAAGAGCGAGAAAGTCTGCGATGAGGTCAGGGTGGACGGTCTTGGATCAAACAAACACACGACTTTCACCCAGGAGACTGCTATTCCTGTTCTGTGTGAAACTAAGTCCCCGTTATTTTACCGTACTTTTCATGCATAACTTACATATTTAGCTAACACCACGTACGCAATTTACGTAACAAACATACTTATTTTACGTAACAAACATACTTATTGTAACCCAAACCACGATCTTTTCCTAAACCTAACCAAGAAATTTTGCTGCCTAAACCTAACCAAGTATACCTAAAAACTAAGTAAACCTACGTTAGAAGTTTATTCTGAAAAGACACTGTATGTATGTTACAAGCGGAAACTCTACATTTCCTGTGAACACAAAAGTTTATTTTGAAAATACACATGCATGTAACGAACAACTGACACGCCGTCCCTGACAAGTCCAAAACTAATGCTAGAGGGGTACCTGCCTCATAGTTTGAAGCGTAGGACCACTGACCAAGTCGTTGGTATTTGACGAGTTGGGAGCGAGAATGTGTCGGTTTGAGCGTCTTTCAGCTCATTGTTTTGGTTCCACAGCCTGAAACTTTACTGTTCGCTCTCACCACTCTCATCAGCAGTCAGCTGTTTTCAGTTGAAAAACTCTGAAGGCAGTCAGACAAAGTTAGCGACTAGCTGTTGAAGATGGAAAGCAGCTAAACAGAAAGATATTTCCCTCAGGAGTTGGTGGAGAGCAACACAAAGCTAAAAGAAGAGTGAATATTAGACTTGCGTTTATCGTGATTGCTAATGTTGCAACTTAAAAGGTGCTAAATGTTTTGTTTACAGTTTGTTTTCACAGCCCCCTAGTGGCCAACAATCTGATATTGCAGGTTTAATGTTTATCAGCTTATTTCCACCAGAGATGAATTCAAGACAAAAAGGACTACAGTGACAATAACATGTTGCCAGAATGAGTTGGATGCAAAGTCGATGCCAAAAACATTTTCGTTGAATCAAAGTTGTGAGAAATAAGAGTGAATGGCAACCAAGGGGCTCACTTCTGGGACAGCTACATGATCCCTTTAGATGTAAATGATCCTCATGAATAACTGCTAAACTGGAACAATAAGCAGCTGAGGGAGGATGATGATGACGGACTTCTTCCCTGATTAAAACTGCTTCTGTAATTACCACACACGATGGGGACAGGGTCTTCTGCTGAGTTGACGAGTGTTTTGTTTCAGAGTTAACATGCTCCAATTCACCTGTCCCCACGAGGCGCAGCATGCACCTCTCTGTTTTGCCTTTGGCCTCCTCCGCTACTGGAGTTGTCTGCTATGTCTCTAAACTGGAGTGGAAGCCTGCTCCTAATCATAGCAATCACTCATCCGAAAGCGCCCCCACCTCCAAAAAATACAGCTATTTTTAGCTCCCATGTATATACAATGTTTTCGGGCTAGTGTGATTATCATTGATTTGACTAAAAAGACGGGGCTTGAAAGCTCAGTGGGACTCAATGGAGCTGCCTTGAATTTTTACCAATGAGGGAGGCAATTATTACTGATTTCATATCAGCCGTGTTCTGCTGTCAGTCTGCAAATTCGTATGACTCTGTCACTGTGGAAAAAAAATCTGTGATGCAAAGCTAAATTAGATTTGCTCATGATGTGTTTGACTGGCACCCATTATGTGCAATGGACAAATGGGAGCTGCATGAATGGGGGTGGGAAACGTTGGTTATATCTCAATTCTCCTGCTTTTTCTGAAAGCAGGTCCCCATTCATGGGTGATTAACAGGCAGATCAGGGAGGTGGGCAGTGTTGCTTGGATGGCTTTGACTAATCTAACTGCTACTGCTGCCTCGCTTTGGTAATGGCTGCTACAGGCTGGCTTGGAGAACCCAGACAAGCAATAAAGAGAAACAGTCTACTGTATAAAGCTCCACTCTCAAAGCCTAGATCCTACATGAACACATGAAACAGAAAGTGACTCGACTGACTGACAACTCCAGAGATTAAACTGATTATTGGATGTTGCTGGAGTAAAACCAGAGTCTACACTCACATCAATGCCATGACATATTGGCAGTAAAATGTAAATACAGTGTAAACCATTTATAGCATAAACTGTATATAAAGGTGGACAACGCGTCTCCACTTCCTCCCACTGTGCAGAAGTGAGGCCAAAATATCCCAGATACGGGAGCTGCCATCATGAGATTTTGATGTCATTTAGAGCCAGAGTCTGCGCAGTAGTGATCGGGGGGCTGGAGCCGAGGTATCAACCTCCGGAGTCGAGCACGGCCGCAGCTTGTCAGCGAGAGAGACTCACAGCTGCCAATCGTGAAGTCTCACCCTCTTTATATAGCATCAAATTAAACCAAACTTATCAGAAAAATATTTGAACATATATCAGCATGATAAGAACTATCTAAAATGACCGAGAACATCTTTGGGAAATATTAATTTGACGTGTACTTTGACTTATTAGTTTGGCCCATGTCCCATCCACTAACATGGAGGGGGCGGGCTTTATGACCTATACTGAAGCCAGCCAACAGGGGGCGATAAAGATGTTTGGTTTCACTTTTGGGGAGCTGTCATCGTTGTCCATCTTTATATACAAATGCTGTTTAAGTAATTTGTTTTTAGTAATAAAGTAATCTGCTTACAGTGTTCATTTTGGGTCTTTTCATACATGACAACATATTGTATTTTTTTTTCAAAACTGCGGTAGTTCTATTATTTTATTTTATTTACTCCTATGATGCTATATTTTATGAATGTGTTTATTTTCTAAATCTGCTACCAGTTTGGTATTGGTAGCCTACAGTTTATTTTCAGGCTAAAAATATAGAAATGCACTGAAACCACCGCCAAGCAGTGGCTTAGTAGCCTATTTACACAACTGACGTTACTGTATTTGTAAATGGCAAATACCGTTTTAGGCTACATAGCCTAACTATATTTTGAACAACAGTAAGCTATATTTTATAGACAGTACTGTACTGTATTAAAGTGTATTTGAATTATATGCAGTCATTAATTTAATTGGTATAGTAATTAGTGTTTAAAACAGCTGTAGCTGTATTTTGAAAGTCAATAAAATTCATTAAACATTGTTCCTTACTAATTACTGCATAAGAAATAAAGAAAGAAAATTGGTTATAATAGTCATCCATTTATAGTGATCAATTTGATCCAGATAAAAGTGATCACCATAAGACGTTTCCACTATAACAGCTTAATCCATAGTGTTGTCACAGATAAACACAGGCACATTGTACTTTCTTATGAGCGCACCAAAGGACATTATCAGTGAGATTGGCGTTACGAGTCAACATATTGCGATATATTGCGATACTGTAAGCAAGGCGATATATTGCGATATTTTAAATATAATTTTAGGAAAACTGTCATAGTATAAAGAACAAACCACCATATGCATAAAATCTGAGTAAAAAAAAGTTAACTTTTTTATGCAATCAGAACAGTTGGATCTGTATTTGCATTTATTACAGTCACTATAACATCAACATCATAGCACTACTTTGAAAGGGCACATACACTGAGAGGGCGAATCTCTTTGTAAATGAAATAAAGGACTGACTTAGTTCATCTTTGCATGTAAACTATTAATTAAAAATTGACACAGTGTTTTTGAGAATCGATACAGTATCATAAAACATAACATCGCGGTATTCGATATTTTCTTACACCCCTATTCATGAGCAACTACAGTTTTAATTTTGGCTCATCAAAAGGGATTTTTTTTGTTTTTAATTAAATGTCAAATCCATTTTGAGCACATGCAATCTGTTTCACTAGAGGTGTGAAATAAAGAATTGCATCATAAGTTTGACATGGAGTGAAATTAAAAGTGACACCTTGACCACTCAATAAGACTCAATGTTTTTTTTTCCAACAGCAATAGAAATATTGCTCCACCTAGTGGAGGCAGTTGTTAATATGGTGTTACATCCTGATTTAATTTCTCTGCTGTTACAGTAAGGACTCCTCACTCACTCAACGTTTTATTTATTTTTTTATTTTATTTGTATTTATTTATTTGCACATATATATAAAACTGCACAAAATCCAGTCAATGAAAACAAACTAAACAAGAAATGTGTCAGGAGAGGTCAAGAAGCCACCTCCACCCATCCAACGTTAACAGGGTTTTTATTATAGGATCCAGGTAAAAAAGCGAGGCTGCAGGAGCTTCTCTATTTTCCTGTCTAAAATTGTAAGTGCGCGTGCAGGATTGTGCACGAGCTCCAAACCATTTCAACTAGAATAAGATGAAAAAGAGAAAAAAAAAAAAAAGTGAGGGAAGAGGGGCAGATGATTTAAAATTGAACAAACTTGCAGAGAGTATTTTTATTTAAATAAAAGCAGAGAGAGTTTATTTCCACCAGGCAGCCCTGCTCTACTCTACTCTGCTCTTCTCTGAGCTGAGCACGGTGCCCTATTTCCAGGCGGCTCTGTCTACCTGCACAGAGCCGGAGCTCCTCCTCCTCTTCCTCCTCTCCTCTCCTCTCCTCTCCTCTCCTCCTCCTCCTCCTCCTCGGAGTTTGTGTTGCACTCGTTGCAGTAGGAGGGTCCATGTGCACAGAGAAAATGACGTCGCTCTGACTCCCAAGTCCGGACCGACTCCTTCGTTTGTTTTTATTACTCTTTTTATCTTTGAGCCCAGAATCTGCTAATCTGCACAATGTGCGGCCATAATGTGAGATGATCTGTGTCGTCTCCGACCACGTCGCTCTGCTTCTTGTTCGTCCTGTCACAGGAGCAAAGCGGCTCTCTGCTGCTGAGGAGGATTACTACTGATATTAATACGCAGTACACTTCTCCACTAGAGTCTACAGCTGTCAAACTATGTATTGGAAAGAGTAGACAGAGACACATTAGTTGGTATTTATTGACTTTGCTTTTTTTTTGTGCGTGTCTTTTTTTCGTCCTCTCTGGATTATCGCTGCCCAGCAACAACGGCCACCTGACAACTCTGAATGTCGTAATTAAGGTAAGGAAGGAAAAGGACGCAGCTCAGCTTCAGCTCAGTGTCTGTTTCACTGTTACATTTTAATTTGGTGTCTCTTGAGGTGATAATGAAAGCAAACTATAACTGAAGACTTGCATCCCTTTTAGCTGTGGTGTGGAGACAAATGTAATAAGTTTACACCGGGACCGTTAGCCCAGTGTGTCTTCATGTCTCCATAATAAAAAAAAGTCGCAAAAAGAAGTTTTACGCACTTTACGCACAAACAGAAATAGCCGCAAATCATTTTATTTGTAGATTTTATATTTCTGTAAGCACCTGTCAAAGAGATGCTGATAAAATATCTTGTGCTTATCAAATTCTTCAAAATATAGGACTTCAATAATTAATGTTTCTTCCTTCTGCACTTTTATGTCATTCAAAAAAAGGGATCAACTTTATTATAACTTCAATATAGCAAAAAAAAATCCTCTTTTAGTTTTTATTCTGCGCAAACGCAAAATGGAGAGATATGCAGAGCTACAGAGGCAGAGCAGAGCAAGAGGGAGGAATTATCACTCTCATATCTCTTTTCTTTTTTTTTATATCTATGTGTATGGGATATTTTTTGCAGGAATAACTTTTAACTCTCGTGCTGCTGCTGCTGTACAGCTGTGAAGCCCTTTCAAAGAGTGCACCGTGTATAGCACTGGGAAAATAAAAATGTGCAAACATCACCTAAAGCAATGCATCATCATTGCAATCTGTCATGTCAAGTGTGTGATTATTATTGCTGTTGTTGCTTTTGCATAGGACGGAGCTGCTCGTGCAGCTAAAGCAACATTTTAAGTTTATGTCGCAGCTATGTTGTGGCTGCAAGAGCAATAACTATTGACTGACAGCCTTCCGGCCAATCCATGAATGGGCCCGGTAAAAGCTGCTGGCTCTCTGGCTGAGCTGTCCAATAGGAGAGCAGCAGAGGTGGGAATTTATATTAAAAAAAAAGAAAAAGCCCAGACGACGTCACGTAGATGCATTAACCCTTGCGATGCAGTTTTCTTCAAGTTATCAGACTGTACATCCCCTGTAGTGCAGCGATAAGGAGCTTTATCAGTGACAGAGAGGGAATACAGTACAGACTTTCTTTGGACTGTTTTATATTGTTTACACGGCATCATCAAGTGTGTCTTTCTTATATTTAAAAGTAAGTCGTTATCAAAATAAGATAAATCTGTTATTTGTAGCTATGATATTCCTACATCGTCACACAGTCCTTTTTTCCTTCGCTCTACCTTTTTTTTGCCTCATTAGGTTTTTATCCACCGAAGCAAATCCAAACCAAGACGACTATATTTACACTCCAGTTTTAAGATTCATTATTCCTAAATATATAATTTAGTCCCACATGAAACCTGTAATCTCTGCCTGAAGGCAAACACCCTCAACACACCCTTCAAACTCAACTATTATTATTAAACCGGTGCCTTGTGGTGCAGCTTTTCTCATTCATTTCCTTTCTCGTCTTCATTTACCAGGTGAATCAATGAGCCAGCAATGGAGACCAAAAGATACCAAAGTTTCTTTGATGGAAGCGATACAGAGAACAGATGGTCGCAGGTCCCCGGCACCATGGAGCACTGCTGCAGCACAGAGGATTCGAGCCTGACTAGCGGTGATATCCTGATGGACATAGTCAATGTCAGCTGCCCTGCTGGAAGCCCGGCCGCCGACTGCAAAGACAACAATACGAAGAAGCAGGAGCAGCCGATGCTTCGGCTCAGCCAGAACCAGACATTTGTTCTCCCACACTTCAACAACTCTCTCCACGGTCATAAGCAGGAAATGGACTCCAAGGAGCTTTCCAAAACTGTGGCTGAGTCTATGGGCCTGTATATGAATGCTGCCAGGGAGGCAGACTTTGCCTTCAGCCAGCATGGGGGCAGCACCAGCCCTGGGAAGATGTATCCAGTGTCTGGACGGGCTCTGGAGGACACCCAGTGTGGCTCCACAAAGAGCCCCAAGTTAAAGCCATTTGGTTTCCAGCAGCCCAGCACCACTCCCAGAGAATGCACCACTGGGACTCCAGTTAGCTCCGCGTCGATGCTGGCCTCGTCTTTGTCCTGCAGCCCCCAGACCTCCAGCTCCATCTCTAGCCCCGGGGGCAGCAACAACATGGTGTCGTCAACCACCAGTCCTCCCGTGTGTTACGGACCGGTGTGCTCGTCCGTCAGCAGTCCTGTCAGCCAGACGTCGTGCGCTGCGACTCTGGCCAACATCAAGCGCAGGAATTCAGCCACATGTAGCCCAGTGGAGTCCAGCACGGTGGGCTCGCCGCCTCTTACCAGCCCACTCAACGTCATGAGGTCCCCCATGTCCAGCCCCCAGAGTATGAGCAGCGTGAGATCGCCTCCGTCCTGCAGCACTACCTGCAACATCAGGTCGTCTGTCTCGAGCCCAACAGGTGGCGGCTGCACCAGCACCGCCAACAACTGCAACGCAGCTAGGCCCTCCATCTCCAGTCCGGCCACAGGGGGCGCCATGGCTGGCAGCAGCCCACAGAACCCCTCCTCGGGTGGGTTTCCTGTGTCCAGTCCCGCTGGCGGACTAGGTTTGGTGCAGAATGACACCAACAGCCCAGAAGCAGCAGGTCTGACCAGAGACACGGACTTCAAGAACTTTGAATTCCCTAAAGTAGAGATGGCAGACGGGGAGGTGTTCAACGTGGGCTTAGACCACATGGGCATGGTTAAGTACATTAAGAACGAGCCTGGGACTGACTTCAGGAGCATGTGTTTAGGCAGCTCCAAATGTAACGCGAGTAGCACACCTTTTATCACGCAGATTAAGACTGAGCCAAACAAAAACGAGGGATGTATGAACCAACAGCCCTATGGTGAGCAGTCGCCATCTGTTAGTCTCTATCCTGCGTCCGAGACCACCTATTTGTCCCTGAGGAATAACGTCGATGAATACAGTCTCTCTGGTATTTTAGGACCCCCTGTCTCCTCCATGAATGGGAACTATGAGCCCGATGTGTTCTCCAACAATGTCCTGTCTAAAGGGGTTAAGCAGGAGACCCTTGATGGCAGCTATTACCAAGAGAACAACGGCATGCCCACATCGGCCATTGTTGGAGTTAATTCCGGCGGACATTCATTCCATTACCAGATTGGAGCGCAAGGAACAATGTCTTTCACGCGGCATGATGTGAGGGACCAGTCCAACCCTTTGTTGAATCTAATTTCGCCCGTAACGGCGTTAATGGAGTCGTGGAAATCTCGGCCGGGCATGTCACAGGGGTCGCTCTCAGCCAGAGGTGAGGGATACCTGGGTCAGAACTGCATCACGGACAGCATGTCGAGGTAAGGACAATGAAGACGTCTCTGTGTCGTCTGAGTGTGTGCCTTTCAATGTGTCTCCGTCAGGCTTGTGATTAATATTAAGAAGTTCAGCTTTACAGAGAGAAGCCGTTTTCATTTTTCCTATGTTTTTTTTGTTGTCAGTATACCCGTATAATAGCGTCTCTCTCTAGAGGATCAGATAGATGGAGGGCCAGTTTGTTACAGTCAGACTCATATTGCACAAGGGACTTAGGGCGTTTGCTTTGAACAGTGCAAAAATAATAACAGCAGGGCTTGGGAAAGGCAGCGGGATGCTGGCTGGGGGAACAGGAATTAAAGGACGGGGTCCAGGTCATTGTTATAGTAGCATGTGATCACAACATCATCCCTGCTAGCACTGCCCTGTGTTCTACTGTAACACAGAGGCAAAGTTTACCTCTTATCAGGGCCCCGTGGATGTATGTACAACAACAATATTTATTGATCTGCTATCGGGAGGTCCAGCTAAGGCCTTGTGTAATGCAAATATCTGTTTTTACGGGCCCGAAGCCACTGGCAGCATCATAAATTATGAATGATTGATCACATGCTTTTGCTGCCAAACTGATGAAATAAACAGTTGCTTTTGTGAGGGTGGGGGCTGAAACAAAACAAACAGGCCAAAGGGGAAAAAAAAAAATCTATAATAGCCGCCAATCTGGCAAAGTGCAACTTTGACACAGTTGTTGTGCTTCCAGTATATTCTGGTTCTAGTTGCATGTGAAGCCAAAAGGAAGTAAATTATCATCAACACAATTAATAACAGTGAATATCAAAGCAGTTATCTAGACCATGAAATACATGGTGACATTGTTTAAAAATACAGAAGTAGGTGTAATCACCTAACAGCGAGAGGTACTGGTGTTTATTTGCAGTAAATCAGAAGAAAGGGTTGTGGTTTGAGGAATCTGGGTGTGATCGGATTTTGTCTGTCTATTGGTGTTCTTATAAACTACCTTGCTATCGTCCATTTATGCATGGGATGTTATAAATTTACACTTTTATGAGGTGGTGCAAAGAAGCACTAAACAAAGTCGTAAATGACTTCCTGCTTACTTGCACAGCGTTGATAAGAGTCAGACGCTTGCTGTAAGAGAAGTGCAGCATTTGAGCTGCTGCTGCTGCTGCTGGGATGTTGATGTACGCTGCTCCGCTATGCTCGACTGCGACTTGACCATGACAATTCCAGGCCTGACTTTGGGCGGTGATGTTGCACAGAATCTCAAAATGGAGATTTATTAGATCAAAAAGCTTTCCTGATTGAATTTGTTGAAACCAACTTTGCAGATCTCGCTGATCGCTCTGCTACTTTCAGTTGTCTATTGTCATTTTATTCAGCTGTTGTCGTTCAGATTGCAGCTTCAGTTTGGAGGAAGGGGACTGGGAAACAGTCAGTTTATCAGCGTTACATCACTGTCTAGTCACATAGGTCATCAACTGCACACTGAATCACTAAAGCTTGCAAATGCAATGCAAAACGTTGCTGACGACGATGGTTGCGGTTCAATTTGTATGTTAAGAGTTTATGCATCTATCATAGCTTTATTATTCAACAAGATATTAGAAAAAAACCTTTTATTGTTGTCTTTTACAGCAGGATGTGTGATTAGATTTGGTCACACTGAATTAGAGCTGCAACAATAAATCGATTAGTTGTCAACTATTAAATTAATCAACAACTATTTTGATAATCATTTATTTGGTTTGAGTCATTTTTTAGGAATAGAAGTCAAAATTCTCTGATTCCAGGTTCTTAAATGTGAATATTTTCTGGTTTCTTTACTCCTCTATGACAGCAAACTGAATATCTTTGAGTTGTGGACAAAACAAGACACTGATTGACATTATTCACCATTTTCTGACATTTTATAGACCAAATAACTAATCGATTAATCAAGAAAATAATAAACAGATTAATTGAAAATGAAAATAAGTAGTAATAGTTGCAGCCCTACACTGATCTATATATCTAACAAGCAAAATTGATTAACATTAACTGATGACCAGATTAATTCCTACGGTTTTCCTAATTCATAGCTCATAATAAACTACATTAGATTGTCCTTGTTATATTTTTGTATTTCTTGTGTCAAACATGTATAGTAAGCATGTTGTGTGTCTGTATTATATATTTAGATCTGCCTGATTATCTTATCTACAGTGTTATTTATGTCTTCTCTGTTTGACATGTTTATTCAGCTTTACATGTACAGTACACCCTCGTCTAGAGAGTAGAGGCTCCGGCTGTTTGTGTGTGTGTGTGTGTGTGTGTGTGTGTGTGTGTGTGTGTGTGTGTGCGTGTGCGTGCGTGTGCGTGCGTGTGTGTGTTTGTGTGCTATGACAAGGCTCGCAGCTCTGAGGAGACTGATACAGCCCCGTTACCTTGGAGGCGACCCATATGGCAGGAGCCAAAGCGATGTTGACGGGATCACTGCCACCTTGGTCCTAATGAGATCCAGCTTAGCCCTAATGTCAGACAGGATGACAGTAAGAGGTGGGCCACATGGCAGCCAGCCAGGCAGGCAAGGAAGCAGGCAGACACAAACACACATATACATACCTACATACAATTAATGCACATATACACACACACACACACACACACATATATATATATATATATAGAAATGTCTTAGGTAGAATGCAAGAATCTAACATTTTTCAGCAGTTTCTGCCTACTTTCAGTGTCCTGTTTCACCAGTAGTACTGTATTGATTGACAGCTATACTTAGACATAAACATGGCTTTATTGTATCCTGCCTGAAATCTGAAAATGCACTGCAGAAAATCTGTGGTACTGGACTAACTACATGGTACCTAGGCCCAATATTTCATAGTCAAAAAATGTTACATAACCATTAAAAAGCACAACTAAAACTCTTTGATCCGCTGAAGCCTCGGATGACAGAGTGTAAAATCCCTCGGTTCTTTTTTTTCTCACTTTGGTTTCCTCTGTAAATGGTTTTAATTAAAAATGGCTGCTCATCTGAGCAGTCTGGATTACTTTGTGCAAAAAAAAAAAAAAAACGTTTTAACTCCGATTCACAAGAGAGGAGGAAGGGAAAAATAATGATTCGTCCTAACCAGAACTGTTGTATTTATGTGATGTTGGATTTAAACTTGATGCTTAATCAAACCAGGCGTCCAGAACAGTGCATTGTATGTGTGAAGAGGTTTTTCTGTGACAAAAAAGTTTAATTCCTGTATTTATTCTCTTGAAGAATATTTAAAAAGATGTGCACTATAGTTTGAAGTCCATTATGAAAGAAGTATGAAATATGAAAATATGGAAATTATCATAAAATGACCTACATTTGTGCGCTGGATTATGTTTTCTGGCTGCCTAAATCTCCAAATCTCTTTTCACCCTATTTAGGGCATTTTTGTGCTGGTTTTCACAGTAATGTTTCACCAAATAGAATTACTCTAAAACTTGTCAGCCCCCTGACCTAATAATTTCATAATCTGACAAATGGTAAAAACTCGAAATAGAAGCCAACAATGTATTTTTTTCATTTAGATAAGCTCTTATTAAAAAAATGTAGCCTTTTCTGTAACCATTGGAAAAGTAGCACTTTACTATAGTCTGACATTTTCCTTGCTTTAAGCAGCCAGTAGATCAACAGTGTCCATCATGAGGGAGCGCCAGATTCAATGCTTTGCACTGGACTCTGGCCAACCCTCAATGTTCTGCAGAGGGATGAAAAGGCATACTCCTGAGAGCACACTAATAAGGCTTTAATTGTATGTTCCTCCACTAAATTAATGGATGGAAATGATTTGATTAATTCAGACACTGCTGGATACTAATATCCAATTATATCCCAACACCAGGCATGCACAGGGGCTCCCAGTGCATTATGGGTTCCTGACTATAAAGCGGGCAGCTGCTTGTTTGAGTTGTGAAAAGGATGTTACAGGTGAAGGTGTTGGGGAATGGCTGTGTGGGTTGTTATAGTGCATGCAAGTGTATTAATTGTGTGTACTTTCTAAACTTTGTGTTCTTTATTTAATTACTACTCTGTGTCAATCATTTACTTCTGCTTCTTTTATCAAACTTATTTGACTTTATTTTTTTTCTATTAGTCACTCTTTTCTCCTTTTGTAACTTCCTCAATTCAATGAGATTTAATAAATGTCAGGTAGCTTTAGAAAAACTCACATTAACCTTCTTTAGCTTACTCGCTTTGAGTGCGTAGAAATTCTTGACGATTTTTCAAGTGCAGACCTGACCATCATTGAGTATTGAGTCATTTCATACACTCTTAAGCAAGACATATAAGAGTTTTTGTCAAACATAATGAATCAATTTCTTTTGACTACCATATATATATTGATAAAAAATAATGCAGCGTGGACGGCAGGAACTATACACATTTAGTGATGAATAACTTGGTCATTAAAGTCATCATGAGCTCGGTGTATAGTACATTCCTCAGATTCTCTCAAGTGTAACTTCATATAAAAAGAAGACGTAAGTGCATTCATTTAATTGTTTCCTTTTATCAGCTGTCTCTCAAAAGGCATTTTATGATTAATCCGGAATGAGTGGACATTGGGTGAAAAGGTCATGTTTTTCCTGATCTCATGGAAAGGCGTTTAAATAGCACGACACTTAAAGGACATGTTAACGTTGTGAAACGGCTTTTTCACCTGTCATTTACTGCCACGTCGTTAACGTGAAACGGTTGCGGTTATGTTTAGGCAACAAAACTACGGTAACGGACGCAGTTAGGTTTAGGCAACAAAACCACTTAGTTAGATTTAGGAAAAACATCATGGTTGGGCTTAAAATAAGTACGTAAACTAGTGTTGTCACGTTACTGGAATTTCTAAATTCGATACAATCCCTTGAAAAATATCGATACCACGGGTGAAAATTAACAAACATACGTAAACAACGTAAGTACGGAAAATACGTCACAAACATCACTAACGTAACTTCAGATAACACTTTGGGACACAAACACCGGCCTCCAACACCAGTCACCTGGTTGAACATTCACACGGATGCGTTTACATTGCAGTCAGTACAGACTACATGGAATGAAATGACACGCCAAAAGCAAGAACAGCGTTGTTATTGCATGCAAAATGACATACAAATTGCCGTGTCATTCATACGCCATTTGGTGAGACCGGGCTGGTTTTTCAGTGTGATTGAAATCCTGTAAGATAATTGATAGTCCACTGAAGGATGCTGGGAATAGTTGATTGATCTCAGCCAATGATAAATAAACAATAAATTATAGTACAGCACTAAACAATATAAAAGTACCCTGCAGTACAATTGTGTGACATTAAGAAAATCTAATTGAGATGGTTGATGAAAATCTTTGTCAAAAAGCATATTAGTTACAAGATTTGACAAGAGTAGAGATGGCTTTGAAAAAGTCAATAAAGATATTATTGTTTGGTATTGTTTGGTATTATTGGTATTTGAACAATGTTAAAATGATAAAAATTGAATATCTTCTCTTATGTGTTTCACACGGACTGAAATATAACGAAAATGTCTTCTGAACTGTTGTCATAGCACTTTGGGACGAGCACATGAATAAATCACTGTCTGTATATGGGCGTCTTTGGCTATTCAAACTTTCAGTGCAACAGTCCGGTCCAACAGTGAGTGATGAAAATCAACTTGTTCTCCCAAGCAGATAATAGCCATGTTTTCACGATGAGTGCAAGAATAAAGATAGTCAGTGCAGTTCTTGTAGAATTTAAACCTGTGAATCACTTAAAAGAGAGGAGCGTGACACAGTTTGGCTCATGGAGGGAAGAAAACTACTTGGATGGAGCACTGAAAACAGATTTTTAGTATATTAAGATTTGTCGTGTCCAAAGACAGCCTTGACGCACCTGAACCACCCTAACGCCTTAAACCATTTCTCCTTCTTAAAAATAGACACATAGTTGAACTAAATTATTATAATTATTTCAATGTTTCCTCTCTTTTGTGAATTGGCATGAATATCTTTGCATGGCCCAAAAAAAAAAAAAATGAACATCTCCCGGAAAAAATCTAAATGAATAAAACACCTGAATGGAAAAATATGATAATAATACATGGAGCCCACAAGGATCGAGTTCTTTTCTATCTTCTGGGCAGCCAATCACTCCTTGGTGTGGGTGGATTGGAGGCTGTGTAGAGCAGAGTGGCGAGGCTGTATTCAAGGTGCGAGTAGTAAGAGTCAGCCCGACTGGTGAAATTCTACTGTCTGCTGAATGTATCTTTAAAAAATGAATGCCTGACAACATAAAAGCTCCTTGTGAGGCATTTTGGACCTTGGCTGCAAGGTGGGAACTAGTAGCGAGAAGGAGGTTTTTTTTAGGTAAAGGGTTAAATGTCTGCATGAAGAAGGGAGTTCGTAAAGAGCTCTAGATTGTGCAGAGATGATTTCGGTGCTTGATCTTGATAGAGATATTTTTCACATTTCCCTAGAGAGGAGAAGTTTAATACTATCATGCCATTAATGCTGTTTCATAGCCTCATATTGGGATGCAGTTTTATTTAATTTTTCTGGGCTTTGCTGAGCTTGTGGTTACGACATGGGAAGTTGTGTACACAATATGCTTGCCGTTCAAGCGGTTTAGAACACCTCTGCTAGGCAACAGCAATATTAACGTTATTGATGTCTAGAAGCCATAATGTATCTCGGCTAACAATTTGGCAAGCGGGTAACGTAATGCAGGAAATGAAAAGGATTAATGACAGAGAAAAAAGATGAGGCCGTTGGGAATCTTAACAGTTTCCCCAGACATATTACAAAATTGCAAAGACAAACTCTATACAACTAAAATTAAGATCTATTCACACTGAAAAATAAACTCCCTCCGCCATTTCTGACAACGTCAGCAAACACGTCACAACTCGTGAACTCTGAGCTTTCAGAAAATTTCCACTTAAATTTCCACTAATGAGGATACCAGATACCCAAATGTATGAGCACAAGCATATTATTAATGTTTAATGAAAATATTCTCTTCCGTTGTTGGTGGAGACCAAAACAGAGCTCTGTGTATGCTGTATGTGTAAATAGACATTTCTTTTTCTAACAAGTTCACCACAACAACTTAATAAGGTGATAATATGTCAATGTTGTGTTTTGCAGCTTGTTCCACTGGCCAAAACAAATCTATTTTTATTTTTAAGGGGAATATAAAGGCCAGGAGCAGTTTTGGTTTTGCTAGCAACTCTGTTAAATACCACAATACTGTTGTTTTCTCTGTCAAATCCTTACCAAACACTCATATTGAATTCATAAAAAAAAACAAAAAAACTACAGTGGCTCAAAGTTTTGGCTGATTTTGATGTCATGGTTGTCAGATTTTGTCAGAGAGAGAAAAAAAGAGGCTTAAATACAAAACGTCGTCAAGTTACAGATCTGATCTAAATATCCAACAATGTTATCTTAACAGGTATAGCCATGAGGGCACAGTGAAAGCCAGCTTTCTGTTCCGGCTTTATGAATGGAAATGTGCTTTACCTTGCGCTATTAGAGCGTAGGAGTAAATGCCTACAGTGGATGTAATCTTTTTAAAAGAACGTCGTGTGGCACAATGATCGGATGCTTTTGTTGCACAGAAAAGAAACCATGTTAAAAGTCTCCACTCTGCCTCTCCCACGCAGAGCCATGCACACACACACACACACAAAACGGCCGCCGCCAACAACAACAACAACAACAACAACAACGGCACACATTTTAGGCCGGACTTGACACCCTAATAAAAGTGTGGTTACTGCTGGCCAGGGCTCCTGGGATTTGAATGCTTGTCTTGTCCTCATTTGAACTTCTTCCTGAAACACAGTCTAGTGACAGAGGGCCAGATTTCCGCTAGGCCAGTCCTGCAGTTGGAGATCTACTCTCTATTACCTACCGCTGACATTCCCTTCTGTTGTTGAGGTCATTAACAAACTGCATAAAAGGAGGCGGAAACTAAATACCAGAGCAGCAACAAAGCATAGTGCATGCTTCTGTTTGGTGATGAATGCCTTGATTTTTACAGCGTGCTGCTGTGTGAAATAACGTAGCTGAATGGCAGCACTATGTTTACCTCTAGCATGCAAGTAGTCTTTAAGATCTCTCACGAGTAGTTTTAAAGATCTCCCGAGTCATGCGCTTTGTCGAGCGGAGAAGCTGAATGTAATGCAACATCATCTGAGATGATATAGCAACATGCTGGTATCAGTAATATAGAGTGACTACAGGGAAATATGTACATATTAAATCACAAATTACAAAGATTAACTGCTCATAAGAGCCTATCACTGTTGTCATAAATAAAAAAAAGAATTGTTTGTAGAGCTAAATGCAGGCAGATGTCTAATTCATCGGTTGGACATTATTCATTCAGAGCTATAAAAAGCGATGAGATCTATATTTCACTTTTGGTGGAGAGGAAGCAGAGAGAACCCATCTCAACTCACTCTCCCAACGTATTATTGTCTTCCTCTCGTGTCCCGATACACTTGACTGAGCAAACAAGGCATGCCTTTATCATTCATGTTTAATTAGTGTATTCATCCCAAAGTGCTTACGTTTAAACCCCATGTTTGTCTCGTCAGTTCCTCCATGGAAAGGATGCCATAAAGGAAGACGCTTCAAAAAAAATGTTAATTGTTCAGCTTGAAAGGTTCCCAAAGTAGGTCATGCATAGTTGGCTCAAATAGAGAGGGTGTGTGTGTGTGTGTGTGTGTGTGTTGGTGGGGGGGTTATTCCGGGTCCTTTTACGTAACACTTTTATTCTCTCGCAAACACACACAACACGCATCCACAAACACTTTTACATCAGCATGACCCATGATTCAGAAAAGTGGTGCTGCCGAGTGCGACTTAAAACATGAATAACTTTGTTGATAACTTAATTCATAACACAAATGCCCCAAAGGCAAAGTAAACAGTAATAAAACGATAAGAATGAAACAGTTAACAGTGAAAAGAAAAGTCAGAAGTCAACCTCTTTTTAGGTTTCCAGACTTTTAATGCAGTGACCTTCGTAGATAATTACTTTATCAATTTACTTGTTTTTTCCCAGGTAATTTTTTAGTTAAGGAGAGACACCCCAGGCAAAAATTAGATTTTTGAGAATGAGATTTTCGGCTATTTTGCTTCCATAACATGTTTTCTTTCAGACTAATGGAAAGAAAACATCCAAAACACACCTTTAGGTGTTTATTTTACTACACTTTGTCTATTTGAGTCTGTAGATTTCTCCTAAATTCACCAAAAGTTAGCATTAGAGAATGCATCATTTACATATTTAAACATTTCAGAAAACTTGTCATACAAAAAATAATTGTCTAAATGTAAGTAATCAACTGGGGAAGTTTCATGGTGATATCTATTAGTTACTTTTTTTTACTCTATTCACCTGTAGAGTTTTGTAAATGTATGGAATTTTACAATTCATATCTTTAAAGGCCATTTTGTTTTTTTCTCAGACTCTGGGCCAGACATCTCCACGTCAGTAGCATTTACATACACCAAACTCTCCAGTTTCTTTCCTATCAATATTCGGTTTTTACAGAGGGGTTTGTTCATATATCATTCATGGGCTGATTTATATAACATTTTATTTCTAAAAACATAGCAAAGAATCTTTTTTTTATGGCTGTTAACAGTATTTTCTGATTTATGGAGTAATAAAAAGAGATATCCAAAATTCCCTTTGACTCTAATATGCCAACAAAATAAAACTTTGAACCTGGTTTTATCCAGTGTTGCAAATTAACACATATTTGATAAGATAATGCCTCATTTAAATATTCAATCATAACATTTCAGAAAACTTGTAATAAAAAAAATGTTTATCTTAATGTGAGTAATCAACTGGGGAAGTTTCATGGAGATATCTATTAGTTAATTTTTTTCCCCAATTCACCTGCAGTGTCTCCCCTTAATGCATCTATTTGCTCTGCTGCCTAGATTATAATTCTATGCTAACTTTTTTTTTTTTAATTATTAACTCAAATCAATTATTAAATAGCTTTATCTAAATTGGGTCTGCTTTTAAATTACCTCTTGATTTAATAGCATGTATAACACTAAAACCAATCCTCTATTAAATATGTCTCACAGATACAACAGCTACCTAACACACTGGAAGTAACAGTGCATACTAACATGTGCAATGTACTGTATATAAGCCTTTATCAGCTTTCTTTTGGGGAAAAAATATAAAAGCATACTGTATACCTACCCAAATATGTTGAAATCCCAGAAACCCCCAGTAATGTTCACACACGTTTTAGCCTTGAAAATGTATAATTAATTAAAAACTGCCATCATGGTGGTGACCTAGAAAACACACATTTACTGGGCGTCTCCGCCTGCTTTTCTGTGGGGAAAAAACTAAATGATTTGTGTCGTTTGTCAAGCATTTATTTGAATCCATAAAACACCATCCCCTGGAATCCCTGTAATTCAGAGTTCAGCTCCTCCAGTTACACAAGTCATGTATGTACAGTAATGCTACGACCGCCTACGTGGCACACTGACCCAGCAGGTAAAAGGAGGCTTCAAAGGATCAAGTGACAGCTCAAAGAAAAAGATATTATATCAAACTGAACCTGTTTGGAGGGATCGTTTGCTTGCCTGACGCTGCAAAATGGTAAACGTGTTTGGCAGGAAGTGTAATATGATTTCTGTTTTCAGTTGAAGAGAGAAGAAAAGTCATAATTGAAGGGATGTTAAAGGGTCAGCTTTCTCAAATTACACACTTTTTTCATTCCCCCGTACCTCAGGTTGTGTCTAGTCATGCAGATCATTTTGGTTTCACTTTTCTAGGTTTTGAGATATCAATCTCAACCGCGTGAATGACATTTTGTTTTTAGAATTCAAGTCTCCATTACTCTGAATAATCATGAACAGTTTCCAATGCAAATGTTTTCTAGTCCCCTATGAAAACTGTTGTGCAGCGTCTTCTTCTGTGGATTACTCAGAGTAACCATTTACCTCCATTGTGTTGGAGCGGCAGTAGAAATCTCAAAGACAGACAGCGTGGAATTTCGAACCTCAATACATTTTACCAACAGAAATGATTGAAAACTGCCGTTGAAGGTCAGATTTGTAATAGTGTTCACTTATTCTTTGATCAGACAGTTTCAGATTTATATTTGACTATTTTATTCAGGCAAATTTCTTGTACGGCTGTTTGTGTTTTTAACATTTCAGGCGTTTGGCTTGTTTTGTTAATGAAAGACATGCTATCCTGCAAAAATGTAAGATATTGAAAAAAGTATTGTATGGACACTAGTATCCATACATTTCAAACGATGTTCTAAAGCTGGGTACTACTAGAAGTAATTAAGAGAATGTTTTATGCCTTCGCGCCGGCAAGAGCAGTGGTTGGAGGCATTAGGTTGCCGGGCTGTCCATTCTTACATCCGTCAGTACCTACGTACGTCTGGTCCATTCTCGTGAATGCGATATCTCAGGAACGCCAAGAGCGAATTTCTTTGAATTTGGCACAAACATCCACTTGGACTCAAGGATGAACTGATTAGAATTCGGTGGTCAAAGTTCACTGTGACCTCACAAAACACATTTTTGGTCATAACTCAAGAATTGATATGCTAATTATGACAATTTCACACAAATGTCTGATAATAAAATGATGACATTTTGGACAGACATGGATGTAACTTGCAACTTAACTGGTTGGCGGAGGCATACAATCGGCATACAAACAAGAGGCGGCAATTCTAGTTTTTTATTTCTGTTAGATTTGAATTGACCATCACTTTACATGTAGAAAAGTGTCACAGAAACATGATGTCAGGGTATTCGCACATCTATAGAGATGGTGACTTGGTAGCCATCACATCATTCTAATGAATGGTGGGCGGTATTTGTTTCATAGTGAGTACAAATCACTTGTTAGGGAACTTGGCGTGTCGATAAAGAAAATAGCCTGTTTCAGCAGGAAGACACAGTCAGACTGTTGATAGGACACTATGATGGCATCAACTCAGTACTGTCCACAGCTCTGGGAAATACTGCGATCTGGCCATTCTCCCTGTAGAGTTTACTGCACTGTACCTGGCACAAGCAAACATCCCCCTGTTCAATGTCTGCTCTTTGTTTCGGCTGCCTTCCTCTGACTTGGCTACAGCTGCCTGTTTCACTCTGCTCTGAAAGGGAGACAGTCTGGGGCTTTTTTTATTGGGTTTTGACTGTTAAGCAGGAGCTTTCGCTTTTAGTCACAATCTCACTCAGCTGCTGGACCTTGGAGAAAGAGAAAGAAGCACATTCACACCTTGATTGATTTGTTGTCTGTGTGTAACCACACACAGACACAGGCGCGCTCACAGGTGCATGTTTTCTTTAATTATGGGTTACTATCATCTGAGAGCCTTTAAGGTCATGAAGGAGGTACAGTGAGAAAATGTAATGTAGGTCGTGATTCTGGTTTATCCGGTGTATTCATTTTTGTTGCATAACCTACATTAAAACTATGTAACCCAGTCATGTATGTTTCAGAACTTAACTCGTTCAGTGCTAGTAGTTTTTCATTTTTTAACTTGATAAATGAAGTTCAAATAGACGAGTTACTGTAAGAAACGAGGGACAAAGTCTTCAACAAAGTCTTCAACAAAGTCTTACTTCTATACTTTATGATTCACGTTTGCATTAGCCCATGCATTTATCAATTGGGCCTAAATTTGGCTTGATTCTCATGTAATGTATGCCTGGCATTAGTTAAATGAAGTGGGTACCTTCTTCCTGGCAGTCAAGTGTAGGTTTATTATCGTTTTGTAAAACTATTAGGACGTATCCCTCTGTCACAGCTCAGCAAGGAAATGCAATTCATGGAGACATAAAGAGGGAATTTCATATTAAAAAGACTTTGGGAGGTACCCCCTTGATTTGACTAACTGTGACTGCTAAAGCCTCACGTTCATTTTTAATGAATTTTATGATGCATTTTTGTACAAAACAAGGAGGACTGGGTAATTTGTCCCCAATCTTTTCAAAAAAAGATTGTGTAGCATACACAACCACTATGGAGAGGAGGACTCTTTTTTTCCCTCATGTTGAAGGGTTAGATGTTGTAGAGTAAATTCAAATGAGCTTTTACTCAACACGTGTGACAGTTGGAATGCTTATAGCATCTTGCCGATGATTTGCTATTGTTTTGTTAATTGTTGATAATTGCCGTCACGTCTAACCTGTTTTCTCAAGGCCGTTGCATGTTTTTCTAAATGTGGGAGCAGTTGCTCACACTGACCTAGATTCCTGCGTTATTAAATACATTAACATCCATGTGGTTCACCTTGATGGACCGGTGCCAAGGGTGGTGAAAAAGTCCCACTGGAGGTTGCTCCGCCTCGTCAAGGGCACCATTGTCGTTATTGCAGCATCACCGCCATCTTAGATGGGTCCTGATGTACTCTACCCCCGACTCTGGAGGACTAGTTGGTGTTGTTGCAGCTTCAGTTGCTGATGCCAGGAGTCACAGAAATCAGTGGTCTTCCACAATCCCATTTTCTCATCACTGGGTTATTGATTTGGAGCCGTGCACCACAAAATCTGGACACGAGTATGATTCTTTAACCACGATTCAAACCATTGACCTGCTGTGGCAATATCCAGAATTCAATTTTCTGTTGGGCCTGTAGATGTTCTGCATGTGGATCCATCCATTATTATTGGCCATCCCCAAACAATAACCAGCTCACATCTGCTAAGAGGAGCCATAATGTAATCTTAGAATAATTCAGTGATATGTCTATCTCTGGTAAAAGTTTGCTTCCTTTTGTAAAACGTGGTTTTGAAAGTTCCTTCTTTGCAACCCGAGAGGGGAAGCAGCTTTGCCTGCTTGTGTACCGGGTTTCTTTTTGGGTTGCCGGTGGAGGAGGAGGATGTTATCCTGCTTGTTGTGAATGCAGCTGACATGCCTTAAGTTCTTCCTTCATTCCAGTATGATTACACCCACTCGCTCCAGTGCCGGTGACACGTGCGGCTTGTGGTATTTCAGGCTCACCAGGAGGGAGCTTCTTACTCAGGTGTGATGCCGATACTGCTCAAGCTGCCTTTGCCTGTTTGACAGATTGAGCGGACGGGTTGATAGTCTCATTGGAATGTGTTTGTTTGATGTCACTAAGGCGACACAACCGCAGAAGAAGAAAGAGAGTTAAGTAGTGATGGCCTACTTCTACATATGACCTAGTGAACAGATATGTATCATGTCAATGGTATGAACATACGATGATTTCATTTTGCACGAGCGATCACACCAATAACATGAGACACATGACTACAACGCATGTCTGTAATCATTTAACATTTTACTGGGAGTTTTTTTAGTGTTTAAAAATGTTTGTCATTTGTAAATTTAATACAATATGGAAACAACTTCCACAGCCTTGAAATCATAACTATAATTTGTTTTTTCTGAATTTATCATCAAGTCATTATTATGTAGCGTTGACACATCCGTGTGAACAATGAGCTTATTGTCCCATCAGTTGACGCCCTTATTAGAAATCCAAGTCTTCACCAGGAAATGATTCTTAGACTATATCCCATTTACTGTAACATCCAGTTATGTTTATTTGCTGCATCACAGTTACCTGCAGCAGTTACTTGAAAGCAATGCAGTAGGTTTACCTGAGAAATACAACTTTAAAGCTGCACTAATCAATATTTTTCTTAAAAAAAACAATGGATGAAATGAGTGTGAGTGTGTGTAATGTGAAAGGGGCGACTTAAAGGGATGAACTCGCGGAGAATTATCACCAGACTGCAGTTCCCTTCAGCTCTTCAGAGCGTTTAATCTACAACCACAGCACGCTACTAGCTCAGTACCGAACAGCAGATAGACAGGTTACAGCAGATAGACAAGTTAGCGACAAGCTGGTGAAGAAAGTGGAGCATTTAGCAGCAAAGAGGATATTTTACTTAGGTCCTAGTGGAGATAAAAACTAAACTAAAAGGAGAGTAAATATTGGGCTTTATTCATCACATGGTTAGAAACACAATGGAAAATGATTGATAGTGTTAAGAATAAAATAGATGAGGATTATCAGCAGGTGAATCAGGATGGCTGTGCTGTTACTGCCCCTTATACGACATATTACATGCCAGTAGATCACCAACTGTCATATCATACAGGTCCCATTTTATTGTTGTTGTATTCTCTTGGCCCTGGTACCAGTTATTAGAGCTCCCATCTGTGGGCTGTATTAGACAAGCTCTACTGAAGGCATGGCATTTATTTCCTCTGTGAACAAAGCTGCATGCTCATTTCATGCAATATGAATTAAGGGCCAAACACTCACACAAGTGTTTCAAGGGGTGATTTCCCCTTAGTGATTACCACTGGAGAGGTGCCAGAAACTGAACAGGAGAAAATGATCATACTGTAGAGAGACGGAGAGAAAACCTGTTTAAAACGTACGGCACTCTGTGTGTATCTGGGTGTGTGCACATGTACAGTATGGATGTGTGTTTGTTACAGAGATAGAGGGAAATACAGTAGATAGTTGCATATTTCACTGTACTGTATCTATTAAAGAGAGTCTTCGTAACAACTGAGTGAAGAAATGTCCCATTCTTCAAAACACCTGTGAGTAGGAATGGGTGTTTTTTAGGATTTTACTGATACTGGTATCGATACTAGTGCTGTTTAACCCATTTGCGCGAAAGACTATATTTAGTATGATAAGGAAAAACGTTTGTTCCGATTCGTCAAAAGTCTTTAAATTCGGTACGGACATATTTTTGGCAACTTTCTAACGGTACAACTTTGAAATTTTTAGATCACATTAAAAAAAATCACACTTTTATTAAAAGTCAAAGTCAGGTTTTTTTGAAAAACGAGGAAAAACGCTTACGTGTTTATTAAATGTTTTCCATATGAAATATTTTTTTGACACTGCATATGTGTGAATATCTTTGATATTCAACTTGTTATGAGTTCATAGATACCAAATAGGTGATTGTGCTTCTTATAGTTTCTGAGATACAGCCATTTATATCATACTATATCTAGTATTTGGACACATGGGACTACTGTTTTTTCCTAAAATAGAATTGAGTCTATTACAAAAACTGTAGTCCCATGTGCCCAAATACTAGACATGGTGCAATAAGAAAAACTCACTTTTCAGCCAAATGGTTTGACCGATTTTGAACTTCCACCAAAGGAAATAAAAAAATGTTGTTGCGGGCTAAATGGCATTGGTAGCAGTACTTTTATCAGTACTGCTTCATAATTTTGATAATTTTGTAAATGCAAAAGGGGCTTGTTGTGAATGCAGTTCACAGTATTGTTTTGCCTCCGGCATGATTGATGAATATAAATGTCTGGAAGTTGTTGTTTTTTGCTATTTACTGGAAATATACTTAAAGGGGACACATCATGAAAAAAACATTTTTTCAGTGCTTGTGTTCATATATTATGGTATCTAGAGTGCCTACCAAAACACAAACCATGTCAGGAAACATGTTTTTTGAACATTAAACCAATGTTTAATGTGCTTTTTGAAAGTGACTAGATAATTTAGGCTGAAGTTTTAGTTGTCACAAATACATTTCAGAGGGTTAAACAGGAAATAACTGTATGTCAGTAAAATACACACTTGTTGTTTACTTTGGCTCCCATCAGGCTTCTCTCAACCAGGTCACCTGATTGTGATTCGTTAAAACGCCTCTCTTAAGAATTGAAGGGAATTTCCACTCCCATTATGCTATTATTAGCAGTAACTAAACAGGCTCACTTGGGGTTAATAGTAGTGCAATTATTTAATTATAAATAGTTATCTCTGCCATCTCGTCAGAGATATTAAAGTGTCTGTGTGCTTAATTGGCGGTTTGATGGAGGAGATGAACTACAACTTCTTGTAATTCTCGCTCCACATTTCTTCACCTGCACATCCAGTTAGGCACACCATTTACACGGTCCCAGAGATGAATGGCAAGACAAAATGCTGAGTCAAGTGCTCAGTCTACTGCATCACGTTACAGACCTCCACCCCCCACACCCCCCCACCGAGATTAATGGTGTTGAAAATGAGGGCACGTCACATGTGTTGACGCGCTGGGAGAGGCTCTGGCCTCAGCGCTTCTAGCCCGGAGGCTCAGCCACTGTACAAGCTGCTGTACATCCTCTCTATTCATGATGCACCTTCCTGCAGTGAAAACATTTGAATAATTGCTAATTTACTGGTAGAAGCTCACTATGAAAGAGTTTTTTTATGAGGACTGACAGCCATTAGCAGACTTTATCAACGGCACAAGGATTTCTGCGATTGAACAATTTGTGTTTTTGAAACTTCAGGATTCAGTTCTTCACACAAAAAGCTTCTTGAGTCGAATAAAACTTTACAAAAAAACTAATTAAAGTGTATTTATTTCAGCTTGTAACCCCTTATCTCTGATTAAGCTGCGTCTCAATAAACTTTTCTCCACGACTTTTCATGAGCATGCCAAGTGTTTCATTGCGCTGTTTGTGTAGGGCTTATGCTCCTCCTGTTGTCTCGTTTACATAAAGACAGGCTGACATGGATTCAAAGATTTAGATCGACATTTGTCTCACGCATGCTCACCGCCGGTCAGACAGAATACCACATCCACACAACAATCTGACAGTTTTGGGCCCATCTTTTCCGTCCCATTGTGGTATTTAACAAACATCTGTGGGCTGCATGATTTAGTTATTCCCCCTCAGCGGGCTCCCTTTGGTTTTGGTCCCCTTGTGGCTCCCTTTGGGTGTACACACACACACACACACACACACACGCACACACACACACAGACACACATACATGCACACTTGTAAACAACCACAGCTGTTTAGTTTTCATTTTAAGTTCAGTTTGGTAGAGAATATGAATGATTTGTTTTACCATAAAGTGACGGACACATTAATCTTAAAGGTGGATGATTGTTATAAAGGGGTTTTTTTGGGGGGGAAATAAGGCTTCATTAACTGTTATTTTAAGTATATTAACATGTTTGATATTTGGGTAAATAGTGAGGTAGTTATATCTGTGCATTAATCAATGTAAGTTATTTGTACTTAAAACAACCACACCTCTCTTATTACATGTGTTTAAGAATGAATTCTAATCATTAAATCGGGACAAAACATGAAAATGAATTTGTGGTTGGACCCTAATGCAGTACTGTCTTCCCGATTATGGGAGCAAAACCCACAACTCACTACTGGTGAACGGAGGGCTGGAAGCTCCGCCATGCACACAGTGAATGCATGACAACGGATGTCTTTTTTTAGACGGCTTCGATCTATTTTGAGAGATGGGTAATGATACAGGGCAGACACTGAAGGACATTCAAACCTGTCAACTCCTCTTTCTTCACACCTCATTGGTCAGAGGGAAGATGGCACTGATGAAAGGTCGTGGCGACTCTGATTAAAAGAGAATATATTCATCTAATCCACACGGGCAGTGCGGGGTAGTTTTTGCTCACTGCCTATAGATGGATCGGGTAATTGATCCGATCTGTCCTCACTCTCCCTCCAGCAGCTGTTAACCCTGCAGTGTATTAAAATCAGATTAGGCTCTTCTACACAGAGGAGCGTGCCAAAGGGAGGGTTACATGTTCATGTGTGTCAACACACCTCTATACTACAGTAAGACCAGGACGAATCCCTGTTCTTTTGCCTCGGTGCCCAAAAAGTATGCTTTAAAAATAAAAGTGTGTACCACAACATATACGTATCATGTCACATTGATTAGGTTATAATAGTTAGGCCGCTTTAAAGGATGCTGGAATAAATTGTGATTGAAAATGTTCTTGGTTATGTTTTTGTCAGTTTTTGATGACCACAGTTTCCCTCAGCTTCAACAAAATAAGCAATTCAATAGCTAAATTAGTTTGCAGATGTGTTTACACTCCTATAAAGTGACAGAACACCAGTTTGTAATGCTGGGAAAAGGGAGGTGTAAAGCTATCGAGAAGTTTTCATTTACAGTATAACACCACTTTGCAAGCTTATAACACAGTTTAAGATCCTGAAATCTTTCCTTAGGATAACAAAAATGCACATGCAGAGTTTATATTTCCACTTGTAAGCAATGACAGTGCATGTTTGTCTAGGATCTTTGTATTGAGATGTTTGTCTTCGAGGTATTGTAATATTTAAAAAACAGTATTTTCCTGTACGCCAAGCATGCAGACCAGACATGATGAAAGATTTGTAATTGTTGTGGTCCAGTGCTCATTTTCCGATATCCCTCATTTATATAAAATCACAGTCTTCAGCAAAATGTCTGAATTTCTGTTGGCTGCTGTGCCCACATTTATTTCCTCTTCTGTCTGAGAACACCATGTGAGTTGGTGTTGCCCTGTGAAAGACAACTTCCAACACACATCAGGGCTAACAAGTTTCCATATGCTTCATAAGCCTCAAAACGATCCAAATGCATATTGCTTGGGAATTTCTTAATTCAGTGTGAGCTTATTTCATACAGCTGATACAGTATGTGTATACGGATTGTCAACATTTAACATATTTTCATACACTGCCTCATATGATATCTCACAAAGAGTTATTAATTTTTCATGCGCTTTCCTATGAATGTCCAGCATCAATTTCCGCTCCAGTCTTTTCAAAATAAACTTCCGTTTAGGCAACAAAACCACTTAGTGACAGTAGGTGTAGGCAAATATTGACTTGGTTAGGTTTAGGCAATAAAACTGCTTTGTTAGGTTTAGGAAAAGATCATGGTGTGGGTTAAAACAACACCAGAAGTGTAAGTAATTAAGCACTTATACAGAAGTTGACACGTGACAAATATATCAAAGTTGACCTGTGGTCTCCTGGGTGAAAGTCAGGTGTTTTTTGACGCACCCATCCACCCCTACTTCCTCCCTATGCTGCGTTTGTTGGTTCACAATTGCGTGGATTCCATGAATATTGATTTTGTGGTATAAATACTGATTACAGTGCATTACTTTGCGTAGGTATAGCTACGAACGGTGTACGAGAACAGCCTGTAATATTAACATTCAGATGAGAAAAGGGAAGGGGAAAAAATTTTAATTAGCTTGATGAAGTGCTTTAGGTCTTTCATTAGTAGTAATGGTCTTCCAAGTTAAAAAAGCAAGATTAAAGAATCTCATAAAAAATACATTACTCACTCATTGTGTGTACAGTAGGTTAAACATACACACACATTACACACAATAAAACTCACTAAAATGTAAAATAAGCCCTCATTTGTCATTTATCACTGAAGCCACATAAAACTGAAGCACCGAAATAACTGCGAGGAGAGTGAGTTGTTTGGTTTACGTCAGTGTCCCTCTGAGAATCTGAGATTTACAGTAAAAAGAAAACCGAGAGGAATAGAGACAAGAGAGGCAGAACCAGATAAAGAGCTGCGTACAGTATGGACAGAGAGAGGAAAGACGATGATCAGAGATAAGCAGAAAGAGGAACAAAAGGGCACAGAGAGGGAAAGGGCATGTCTAAGTCCCCTTTCAATTTATTCTATATTGTTCATTGCAGATGACAGATTTGGGAGCGGAGAGCCTCAATAAAGTACCACATGACCATAATTAATCCCCACACATCAACCCACACCTCATTGAATTCATCCTCTTCTTTTTAATTACGAGAAAATGGGGTTTATCCAGTAAATGAATCATGCTCTATAATAATCAAAGCATTATGTTTGAAAAGATGGAACAAGGACGTTTCTCTGTGCCATCTGTGAGTACAAATGATTGCAGTTGCTTTAATGAGATAAGGGTCAATTCAAACAGTCTGACTGAACTGTTGGTTCCTTCTTGGGATGTGTGTGTGTGTAGCGCCAATTAAAAAGCATTAAGCCATGGGCAGTATACTGTTTATTCTAAACAGCAAAGGGAAATAGCCTTTACAGTGGCTGCCTGCAGGGAGTGAGGAATGCGATGCAAACAAAGTCTCTTGTCCTTCCTGTCATCTTTTCCTATTGGCTGGTAGCCAGTGACTTGGGAGACATTGCCAGTAACTATATGCATCAAGACTGGGATCTTAAACATGTTTTAGCCAGAGCCTGTCTTTCTGCCACTCCAGCTGAAGCATTGCAGGCCAAGATTCAGTCTTACTTTGACATTTTTAAGTTGAGTGTCAAGAGTGCAACAAAACAAACAACCAAATGCAAGCCCAGGGTTGCGTAGAGGGTGGTTAGAAATTGTTAAAATGTTAGATATTTTATCACCAAGTCTGAGCTCTCTTAATATCGTCAGAGAGAGACAAGAAATGAAAGAAAGAAAGAAAGCGGATACACAGAGCGATTGCTACTCTGTCTGCACATTGAACACAGCTCAGAGAAGCGACTCCGCTGCTTGGAGAGGAAGAGTGAGTAGACAGACCAGACAAACTTGGCACGAGGACTGCGCTCACACTAGAAAGTAGAGATTTGTTCCAAAATCAATGCAGCCTACTAATATTTGATTCTCTGAAAAACTGAGGCTTCCATTGGCAGACACCGTGAACACACACACACACACACACACACTGCAAACACTGCTATATAGATAGCTACAGTCCATACTGGTGTATGCATAAAAGTGTGCTCCATCAATGAATGATGAAATCAGTTACAGGACAATTCAATGAAACTGAAAACCAAATTAATTTGTTCAAGTACACCTTTGGGAGATTATGCAACTAAAAGCAAAAGCCAGTCAAACCACAACTGTAACAGCTGTTTAGAGTGTTCTTTTAGACATACTGCCGCCAGGTCTAAACAAAGCATAAGGCCAAATTAGCTTTTCCTGGAGATTTGGACCAAAACCTGATTTGTTACCATTTAACGTTCCAGATTCAACAGTGTTTTGCGTGGACATCAGAAGGTGCTGAAGGGTAGTTTGCTGCAACAATAATACATTGTGGCGAGTGAATAAAATCCCTACTTTGTGTATACAGGAAAGACTGATGCAGTCCTTCCTTATTCACCAGCATTTTGCCCCTTCTTGACTTAGAAAATAACCAATATGGCATATGTTAACTAACGGATAATGTACAGCGAGCTGGTCTTTCAGTTTCTTAAACACATATATCATTTATGGGCAAGTTTCTGTCGTTCTTCTTGGGAGGACAGTCTGTAAATTACATTTGGGAAAAGAGACTTAGATTCAAATGAGGCGTCTCCTCGTCAGTGTGAGACTTTTTCCTGCAGCAGGTGAACTGAACCACATCACATCTCAGACACTTGTGGAGCAGGAAGGCATTTCTTCCTCATCCCCAGTGGTTTGGGAAGAAAAGACCTGGAGGTGATATTTGATAGCTACCAAACATGCATACCTACAGTGGAGTCATCAGTATAAGTGGCAGTATGCAGCAAAAAATGCTAGTATCCTGCTAGGAAATACCCCTGTTTATAAGTGCACTATTGTTTCCTTTGTTTCCTCACAGCCACATCCAGTCAACATTTACACTGAATTATAAGTTTTTGCTTTCATTGTCATTACAGCCCCCTCATTCATTTAAATGAGACCACCTGGCTCAACTTTTGCTGCAGTATAATAGAACTTTATCCAGCAATGTAATGAACTGGCAAATCAAATCTGTGCAAGCACACATTCGTGATGGATAACTTTGTAACGCAAATAGGGCAATCCCCTTTTACCTTACTATTGTCAAGACAAATGATGAAACTATCTTGTAATGGGATTACAACAGTCTCAACGCCCTTGTTCGGACTACACCCATCCTTGAATTTCACCTACATTTTGAACTCGACCTTCAACTTGATCTCAACTACACACCTATAAAGTTTCATGACGCATCTGGCATGGTTTTGACGCCATCGCTGCGTCAAAACCTGTCCACGGACAAACTACTAATTCAGTTAACTCAGGGTTTCCAGGACCTCATTTTGCCATGATGACTCACCAAATGAAAACAATACCAGTGTCGCCATCATGGCTGGTAATGACGTTGTTTCGATGATACCTTCCTCATAACATTATCACCTGTCATGCATCGTTTTGGCACCTGATAAGCCAGTACCTGACGCAAAACACACCAACAAACCCAGTCGCTTGCGTTCTTTTAATGCAGCACTGTTCTGCTCAAGACCTCAACTAATACATTTTAACTACGTTACTTTCTAATGTGATATGGCTTAAGCTCTGGAAGTTATTCTAGTCACATACTATAAACAAAAAAAGTCTTAAATCTCCATATGAAGGTAGAATATATTCAGCTGTCTGTCTGTGAAGTGTAATAGTCAATAAGCCACAGAATATGATTAGAAATTATTGCTTTTGAGATTCCTTGAGACTGCCTTCATTACGGCTAATTGGATTGAATGGTGCCCACTCATTGGCCTACATTTATACATTTACATCGTATTTAAGGCGCTTAATCTGAATGGCACAGATATCATGAGACTGACATTTAAGCTCTTAAATCCGGAGGATGTCATAAGGGTTTTAGAGAGGGGGGAGAAAGAGAGAGAGAGAGTGAGGGGGAGGGAGACAGAGAGAGGGAGAGGAGAGGGTGAAGAAGCTGAAGAAAGAAACCAGTGAGGGTCTCGGTGACTGTGTGCTCAGAGAGACAGTAAAGCAGAATGACAGTGCAGGGCTTTTGTTCGAACGACTGCCAGCACGTCAATTCCGATGTAACATTTTTATCGACACCCTCCTCGCCACAACCTGACAGGCGGGCAGCAGCTCAACTTTTACGTTCCACACCAGAAGTTCAGGGTTAGTGAAACAGGTTCCCTTGGCAAACTTTGGAGGAAGTCTTTCTTTTTTTTCCCCGTAGTCTGCTGCTTAAGGAAGTATGCAAGACTGGCAATGTTTATTCACTTGACCTAGAAAAAAGCTCTTGGTGTAACTGCGCACATATTCTGAATTCAAAAGTAATTTTTGATTTTATAGTGGAGCAGCATACAGTGTGTGGATGCACAATGTGCTGTATAAGCTATTTACTGCATGGTTTGCTGTTGTTTTAGAGGATCTCAGGGGGAAATGGTTTGTTTTTTGGGCTTGTGGGCTTCTACATCAGGAAATGTACTGAAATGGTTCTAATATGTGATAAACAAATAGGCTCACTTTAACCTCCCATTATTAGCTTCTTCTGACTGGTGCATGATCTAAATAGCACCTGGGGAATTACAGAATGCTAACAATTAGAGCTGAGATGATTAGTTAATAAGTCGATCAACAGAAAATGAATCAATTAGTTGATTAACAGAAAATTAAAGTTTAATAATTGATTAATCTTTTTAGTTCAAGCAAAGGTGCCAAACATTGTCTGCTTCCAGCTTCTCAAATGTGAGAGCTTATATATATATATATATGTTACTGTAAACTAAATGACATATAATCATAGACTGTATATAAAAAGTGGACCAAAATTAAAAAATTGAGTTTCATGAACTGAAAACACACAGTGAAAGAGTTAAAGTTGTAAGATGAAAACACGGACAACTCCCAGACCGGACAACGCCGCGGTAGTGACCTGTCAACCACAAGGCAGCCACGCCCTAAAGCATCCCCTGCTTTATGGTCTATTTGACTCTAAATGGGTCCATAATTTACTAAATGAACATCATGCTGTATTGAAGAAGACTTGAAACTAGCGATTGAGACCATAAACTCATGTTTACAATGTTTACTGAGGTAATAAATCAAGTGAGAAGTAGGGCCATTTTCTCATAGACTTCTATACAATCAGACTTCTTTTTGCAACCAGAGGAGTCGCCCCCTGCTGGCTGTTAGAAAGAATAAAAGTTTAAGGCACTTCCTCATTAGCCTCACTTTTCAGACTTGGAGGTTTACACCAGTATAACAGATCATTCCATTTACAATATGTTAATATTTTAGGGTTTTGGACTGCTAGTTGGAAAAAAACAAGACATTTGAAGAAGTCACCTTTGGCTCTGGGAGACTACAAAATAATCCTTAGTTGAAACTCTACTAGAAATGACAGGATATGTATTTTTAATCATTACAATTGATTGCTTTACAGAAGTAAACTTTTACCAGAACTCCGTCACGTTCCACTCACTCAGTTTATACTGCCTCTCAATGAAGCTGCTGCTATCTTTAGCCGGTTTACAGCACTACCTGGCTGTAAACAGGAAGTGCAGCAGATTACAACACAACTGTCCATCTGGACATTAATACACAATAGAAACCCAGAGCTATTTCACTGGCCACAGACAGACTGTGTTGTTCACTGCTGGGCTCAGTTTAAGCCTCGCGACATACATTCATCCAGATTCACCAGACTGAGCAGGACGGGGAGTGTCTGCGTGGAGGACGGATTCCTTTGATGTCTCATAAGCAATTATTGACGTCTCACCACAATTTTCTTCTTAAACTCACTAATCCTGAACAGCAAGTTGTTTGACGGCTTTATTCGCCGCTAGTACGTGTGATTGCCTTTGACCACCTCAAATGATGCAAGCGTTCCATATTGATCCTGTGCCTTGTGTCTTATGTTTGTTTGCCGATTGTTCAATAATCCAATTATTGCAGCGCAGCTCTCTCTGAGCCCTTGCGATGTGTCAAGAGACACTTCCTTAGCATGCAGAAAGAGAGGAGTGAGAGAAGAGAAGGGGATGGGAATAAACGTGGGAAAGAGAGAAAACTCAGAGAGAACTGTGAGAGAGAGAGAAAAAGACAGAGAGGCAGAAGGGGAGAGTGAACGAGTGAAGGAGAAAGAAGCCACTAAGGGACTCTGCTGCTGTGTGTGTGTTCATGTGAGAGAAAGAAAAAGACAGAGGGGAAAAAAAAAACAGAAGACAAAGTCGCAGGCAAAGCCAAAGTTACCTTTACAAATGCACTGACCTTGTGCACTTCACATTAACCTCCCTCTCCAAGAGAATTAGTCTGTATCATTCACACTCTGCTGTTCCTAACTGCACCAATTGATTTCAGTGGACCAGAAACGGGGAAATTGAATCTCCCGTTACCCTGGCCAAAGACCAAGGGAATACATGCTAATGCTGCACAGACAGACCTGAAACAGCCTATCCTTACTGTTAGTCCACTGTTGTCTCTCTGGATAGATTTGGTGTGACTAGAATGGCTCCCTAGGGTGCGAGACTGTTGGAACAGCTTCATAAGCTTTGGCTGCAAGGGATGGCTAAACTCTTTCACTGCTTTCTTGTTCCTCTTCCCTGTGCATCGGGGTTCAAATGCAGGTAAGGAAAGAGGACAAAAGAATATAAGAATCTGCCCTGTTAATTTAGTTTTTAGTGACATGTATCATCGTAGCATTGTAGGGGAGAGTGGGGCACAACGTAACACTTTTTGGTTTCGGCTAAATAATTAAAACAATATTTGAGTTAGATTAATCACATTTTTATAAAAGCAACATACACATCTCTGCTACAAATGAACAATTCAAGTTTGTTTCCAGGACCTACCGTTCTTGTACTATTGCATCGAAAGTGGCGGAAGTGAAATGTTACAACTTACCCTATGGGCGGGGGAAATTGTAACAGAGAGAGGGTTAGTTGTAACACTTGCAAGAAAAGTCTGTTTAAACACAATTAATTTAATACAATTCTATAGATGGATACTGTTTATGGGCTATAACAATAATTACATTATCGACTTATTGTACAATATATGGATATGACCTCAATAATTTTAGCTGACCACGATATTGCCCGTTGTGCTTACATGTGTGTTTGTTTACATAAGAATGTCACCAACATTTTAGCCAGAACAAAAAGCAGATTTTTCCCTACCATTATAATTTTTGCCACAGAACTCGTTTTCTGCAATTATCTAAAATCCAATGGAAAAATCCCGTTGGCTTTTTGTCAAGAGAACAAGTGTGTGGCCTATAAAAATATGTCATTGCTGTTGAACTCTATAAAGATGATATAAAGTTGTATTTTGTGACGTTCACACAGCTCAATAATCGAAAAACAAGCACGATAGAGAAAACACTCTTTGCCACAGATCTCCACAAAAACACATCAAAACTTTAGCGGGAGACCATCTGCTAGCAATATGGCAAACTGACCGGAAGCACACCCTGCTTGACCCTGTGTTACCACGTAAAAGGTCTGTGTTACATTAAGGAGTTCCCCCGCGCACCCTTACTGCACCACGGCAGTCATTCTAACCCTATTAAATGAGGAGTGAGCATATTACTTCTGATTGATGGCCAAGGGCGAGGAGCTCAGACAGATTCATTTACGCAGCAGTTGCTCCTCGTTAATAACAACTGATGCTATCACAACAAAAACAAGTTTTCAAATAGTCTTTTGTACTTTCAACCCAGGCACAAAAGGGCTTTGGGGTGCAATGAGTTTAAAGAGACAGTTCAACTAAACATGTATTGATTTTTTTAAATGCCTCCATTATACAATAGAAGATGTAAGTCTCCAGCATGAGGCTAATGTTGATGTTTGGCTCCACGGCGGCACATTTTGCCTTCTGCAACAAATGGCTTTAATCCACATAAATTAGAAGAAGTTGCTCAGCAGGAGGCAAAGATTATAGGGATAATGCACGTGAAGGAGCTCTGACGAGACGGCTGAGAAAGCAGGAGTGTTGACAGAGATACGGTGTAATAGCAGCAGCTGGGGTAAGGACCTTTCAGCAGCGTGCCAAAGTTAGCCCATAACAAAAAAAAAAGTTGCACGAGAGGAAAGTTGAATCAAATCAGCTCAGAAGGTAGAAGGAGGAGCTCAAGCATTATGACTAAATGGTTAAACAGCTTTGTTTAACTTAAATCTGAGGAAATGTTTAAATATTATGGGAAAGAACACAATTTCAGCCAATTAGACTGTTGTCAGGCCAATAAATAGGCGTTATCGGCCGCTATAAGCACCATAGATGTGGGTCAATAGGGGACTACTACACCCACTAGTAGGTTTTATCATCTACTCACATGGTAGATCACCAAAAGAAAGTATAAAAGAAGATGACAGTGACCTCTAGCGATCGTAGAATTATGACAGGAACAGAAGAGGAAGTAAGGCACTGTAGTATAGATCGTAGAATGTATATAAAGATGGGCGACATGACAGCTCCCCAAAAGTGAAGCCAAAACATATCGATCGCCCCCTGGTAGCTGGCTGCAATATAGGTCAATATAGGTTTCACTTTCACTTTTGTGTTCAAAATGTAACGTTTAATGCAGTTTTACGTATTAAATGTGTTGCTTTTAAGTTTCGCTTTCACTTTTACAACTTAGTAGGCACAGTAGGCCCCAATTGACCCATATCTATGGTGCTTATGGCGACTATTTATGGCCTATAACAGTCGAATTGGGTGACAATTTTCTGGATTTTCTTAACAGGAATGCATTTTGCTTTTGCTAAAGAGGATCCTTAATTAGATACTGTGGAGACACGGGGACACAAATAAGATCCAGGCATGAAAAAAAAATACAGCATACAAATTCCTGTTTTTTTGTTCATCCAACTGGGCTAGCCAGTTGCTGATTTATTTAGAATGGTAGATAATCCCTCATCTACGGCACAGTGGCACGGCTTCAGTTTTGGGCCTGTTTGGATTTACACAGCTTCATTATTTTATTTAAAATATGCTTCTTTTAGATATACTTTACACATGCAAGGCTTTAAACCGTAACATGTATGTTTAGGAGCCGTAGGTGTTGAATGGAAATTATGACCTCTGTTTCCCAAGGGGATTTGGTGGTGACAGATCTGCTCAGAGCAGCCTGGCACTTCTTCTGAATTTACAGTAACCAGAGTTTGTATGCTTTGGCCAGGGATCTCAGTGAAACGGGCATGCCTCACACTGTAACATGGCTGTTATGACAGGCTTTCTCATATAAAGCTTGTGTGGACAGACAGACCCTGGGGGCAGAGTACATAAAGAGGAGTCAGTGCCACATTGAGAGGCTGTCAATGTGCTCCACGGTATATGGTGTCAGAAATCTGGATGTAGTGTGCCAGTCAGTCAGGTCTTGGTAGAAGGTATATATGCTTGATATGAGATATACAGACATCTTTCCCACCATGTCTTTGTATTGCTCAGAAAAAACAATTACGCTCTATTTCCTCTTATAAAGCTACTCATTAGCGCTGATGGGTTTCGCAACATGAAGCAGAACAGTGAATAGATAGAAAATGTAGAGCTACAAGCTGCTTTTCTGCTGCACAAAGCCTGTGTTTCAATAGGGAATCCTTTGTTCACTGTGTAAATCCCCATGGCCTCCCGTTTAAGAGCTCAGTATGTCACTTGAGACTAAACTCCTGCTCACAAAAAAAGTAATTAAAACATTTTTTAAAAAATCCACTCAGGTTGGACCTCGTGTGGTTTCCTTTAAGAAAGACATCCGTCTGTAGAAAAGCCTAACTAAAATACTATTTCTTTATTTTTCTTCATATTCCCCTAGTACACCTTTCAAATAAGACGCTCTCCCTACATGAGATGTTTTCTCCTCCTCTCTCCACCTGTCTCCCATTTTTAAATATTTATGCCATAAGCTCAAGATGTCATGTATTTACACTAATCTTCAGAGTTTCACACACCTCAAACAATGAGATGTAGTATACACAAGACAGCGAGGGGAAGAGCAGCGCAGAGAGAGGAAGGAGAGAAACCTCTGAATCGACACTATTTCACTCAGGATGGAAAATGTGGGAGATATTCTGAGCCCCAGGAGTATTTGGTTGGGCGAATGTTTTATTTGAACAGGGCGTCTTAGTGGCAAAGCCTGATGTTATGATTTATTAAAAGTGCAGCGTGAAGGGAATTACAACGTGGTGGGAAACGGTACATATGTGTGTGTGGATGGTGCCTGCAACTATGTTGATGAATATATTTGCGCGCATGCATGTGACTGCTAGCCGGAGGAAAGAGGGCAAGGACAATTCAGTCAGATGATAAGCAAGTAACATTACATTACATTTCCATGATGTGTACTACTGTACTTCTCTGTGAATGTGGTAAAGTGTCTATGAGGACATATGCAAGTAGGGCGATAATTCAATTTAATAAGGTTGCAACTAACAATTATTTTTATGATTGATTAATCTGCTGAATAAGCCTTTGGTCTATAAAATGTCAGAAGAGAGAGAAAAATAACAGTTTCCCATGATCACAACTATATAATAAAGCAAAACATGATGTCTTCAAATGTCTTGTTTTTTCCAACCAACACTCTAAAACCCAAATATATTTGGTTTACTGTCACATGAGATAAAGACAAGCTGCAAATTCACAATTGCGACGCAGGAGCGAGATAATGTTTTGCGTTTGTGCTTGAAAAATTATTTAAATTATTATTTGATGATCAAAACAGCCGGCAATTATTTTTTTAATCTGGTTTCGGTAGAATCATATTGTGACAATAAAATTTAGGGCTGCAAGTAATAATTATTCAATTATTCTGAAGATTAATTGACAATTTAATCTATAAAATACCAAAAAAAAGACAGATCAACAGAATATTTTGTCTGAACCACAATAAAACCCCAAAAGGTTTCAGATTAAAATGATATAATTTAGAGAAAAATTGTGAATCCTTACAGTGGTATGAAGAGGAACCTTTAAATATTTGGCAATTTAATTTTATATATTATGATTAATTCATTGATTGACTGATATGAACATATCATGCTATTTTTATACCAAAAATGTATTTAATAATTTATTAATACCAACAGCTTTATCTGATACCATGCAGTACACTGTGTTCACTTAATTGAACATCAGTTTGATCATTTTAAATAAAAAATTTTAAAATGCATTTTCCATATATATATATATATA